>JACEHZ010000381.1:0-227500 GCA_017893485.1 Hemerocallis citrina
ATTCGTTGCATTTTGAGGAGTGAATTATGAGGAAAAAAACTTTGAGTGTCCCAAAAAAAAAGAGTTAAGGGATATTTTATTAGAAACGCATATAGTGCATATAGTTTGATGGTTTTAGATATGTTGGCAGCGAAGGGGATAACGGTTGACAGAAGTAAAATCTAAAATGTTTTATTTGGAAGTGACTGTATGTCACTAATTAAAGCTCTGCACTTTCTTTTTTTTTTTTACTGGCAAAAGGTAGGAAAGTCCTACCTCATAGATGATATATATATATATAAAAACAGAGAACATAATAGTCAGTACAAAAGCTGCTGGAGGGAGGTGCTCGGATTGTGGGAGAAGTCGAGTTCGAGATGGCATGCCAGTGGATCGTAAAGAGGGCAGCGGACATCTGTCGTACACCTCTCCTAGAGCCACCAACATGATCTCATCCCTCGTCTCCTCCCTTACAACGATCTGAAGCATTCGAATCCCCTAGCTGATATAGCAAAAACATGCAGTAGAGTTTAAAACTCTGCACCTTGGAAAGTCATCAAAAGGAATGTTGAAGCCGTTTACTCAGCAACTCATCGATCAGCAACTCCGTTTTGTTGATCAACTAACGGAGAAAGCAGCCGCGATTTACATCAACTATAGCGATCATATAACTTTGACAGACAAACAGTCAAGGAAGAATGTTAAAAAAGCCGATGTTGTAACATTTCTTAAGGCTGACTACATCAACCATGTAAAAACTAAGTACAGCCCTACGGAACAACTAATTCATGCAAAAGAGATAATGATGAAGACCGCAAAATAGAAAGAGATTGCGAGACCCTCGAGAACTGAGTAGGAAGATGCATTTTACAAAGCACTCGTTTCCAAACAGTTTGAATTGGAGGTAAGTATAGATTTTTCCTTCTGAATATATGTGATAATTAGCTAGTAGCCAGTGAAACCATTTAAGGAAAGAGTCTCTAGACAACCGCATAACCTATCGGATTAGGTCAATATGAAAAAAAAACTACTCAACTATATGCATTCTATTCCCTCCAAAAAAAAACAAAAAACAAAAAACAAAAAAAAACAAAAAACAAAAAACTATATGCATTCTGACCATATATCCCTCAATTTTTTTTTTAATTAAGAAACACCCATCAACTTTTCTCTTTTTTTTTAAATTTGGTAGACCAAATTTTCGTTTGAAAAAATTATGCTGAAGTATGAATTAGATTAATGATATAAAAAGCACTCCCTGAATTCGTGAATTGTCAGTTGTGATATCAAACGCTTGAACTTTCATTAATATGTGGAGAAATAAAACTCTTAAACTCGTTGCATTTTGAGGAGTGATTTTTGAGGGAAAAAAGTTTGAGTGTTCCCAAAAAAGAATATTTAAGGGATATTTTACTAGAAACGCAAATAGTGCATATAGTTTGATGGTTTTAGATATGTTGGCTGCGAAGGGGATAACGGTTGAGGGGATAACGGTTGACAGAAGTAAAATCCAAAATGTTTTATTTGGAAGTGACTGTTTGTCACAAATTAAAGCTCTGCACCTTGGAAAGTCATCAAAAGGAATGCCGAAGCTGTTTACTCAGCAACTCATCGATCAGCAACTCCGTTTAGTTGATCAACTAACGGAGAAAGCAGCCGCGATTTACATCAACTATAGCGATCATATAACTTTGACAGACAAACTGTCAAAGAAGAATGTTAAAAAAGCCGATGTTGTAACATTTTTTGAGACTAACTACATCAACCATGTAAAAACTAAGCACAGCCCTAAGGAACAACTAATTTATGCAAAAGAGATAATGATGAAGACCGCAAAATAGAAAGAGATTGTGAGACCCTCGGGAACTGAGAAGGAAGATGCATTTTACAAAGCACTCGTTTCCAAACAGTTTGAATTGGAGGTAAGTATAGATTTTTCCTTCTAAATATATGTGATAATTAGCTAGTAGCCAGTGAAACCATTTAAGGAAAGAGTCTCTACCGAAACCGCATAACCTATCGGATTAGGTCAATTTGAAAAAACACTCCTCAACTATCCTCAACTCTATGCATTCTATTCTCTTAAAAAAAACAAAAAACAAAAAAATATATGCATTCTGACCATATATCCCTCAATTTTTTTTTATTTAATCAAGAAACACCCATCAACTTTTTTTTTTTTTTTAATTTGGTAGACCAAATTTTTGTTTGAAAAAATTATGCTGAAGTCTGAATTATATTAATGATATAAAAAACACTCCCTGAATTCTTGAATTGTCAGTTGTGATATAAAACCCTTCAACTTCCATTAATATGTGGAGAGATAAAACTCGTTAACTCGTTGCATTTTGAGGAGTGAATTTTTAGGGGAAAAAGTTTGAGTGTTCCCAAAAAAAACCGTTAAGGAATATTTTATTAGAAACGCATATAGTGCATATAGTTTGATGGTTTTAGATATGATGGCAGCGAAGGGGATAACGGTTGAGGGGATAACGGTTGACAGAAGTAAAATCCAAAATGTTTTATTTGAAAGTGATTGTATGTCACTAATTAAAGCTCTGCACCTTGGAAAGTTATCGAAAGGAATGCCAAAGTCGTTTACTCAGCAACTCATCGATCGGCAACTCCATTTAGTTGATCAACTAACGGAGAAAGCAGCCGCGATTTACATTAACTATAGCGATCATATGACTTTGACAGACAAACTGTCAAAGAAGAATGTTAAAAAAGCCGATGTTGTAACATTTCTTGAGACTAACTACATCAACCATGTAAAAACTAAGTACAGCCCTACGGAACAACTAATTTATGCAATACAGATAATGATGAAGACCGCAAAATAGAAAGAGATTGCGAGATCCTCGGGAACTGAGAAGAAAGATGCATTTTACAAAGCACTCGTTTCCAAACAATTTGAATTGGAGGTAAGTATAGATTTTTCCTTCTCAATATATGTGATAATTAGCTTGTAGCCAGTGAAACCATTTAAGGAAAGCGTCTCTACCCAACCGCATAACCTATCGGATTAGGTCAATTTAAAAAAAACACTCCTCAACTATCCTCAACTATATGCATTCTATTCCCTCCAAAAAAAACAAAAAAACAAAAAAACAAATAACAAAAAACAAAAAAACTATATGCATTCTGACCATATATCCCTCAATTTTGTTTTATTTAATTAAGAAACACCCATCAACTTTTCTTTTTTTTTTAATTTGGTAGACCAATTTTTCGTTTGAAAATATTATACTGAAGTCTGAATTATATTAATGATATAAAAAACACTCCCTGAATTCCTGAATTGTCAGCTGTGATATAAAACCCTTGAACTTTCATTAATATATGGAGAAGAAAACTCGTTAACTCGTTGCATTTTGAGGAGTGATTTTTTAGGAAAAAAAGTTTGAGTGTTCCCAAAAAAAAAACAGTTAAGGGATATTTTATTAGAAACGCATATAGTGCAGATAGTTTGATGGTTTTAGATATGATGGCAGCGAAGGGGATAACGGTTGAGGGGATAACGGTTGACAGAAGTAAAATACAAAATGTTTTATTTGGAAGTTACTGTATGTCACTAAAAAAAGCTCTGCACCTTGGAAAGTCATCGAAAGGAATGCCGAAGCCGTTTACTCAGCAACTCATCGATCGGAAACTCCGTTTAGTTGATCAACTAACGGAGAAAGCAGTCGCGATTTACATCAACTATAGCGATCATATAACTTTGACAGAAAAACTATCAAAGAAGAATGTTAAAAAAGCCGATGTTGTGACATTTCTTGAGGCTGTCTACATCAACCATGTAAAAACAAAGTATAGCCCTACGGAACAACTAATTCATGCAAAAGAGATAATGATGAAGACCGCAAAATAGAAAGAGATTGCGAGACCCTCGGGAACTGAGAAGGAAGATGCATTTAACAAAGCACTCGTTTCCAAACAGTTTGAATTAGAGGTAAGTATAGATTTTTCCTTCTCAATATATGTGATAATTAGCTAGTAGTCAGTGAAACCATTTAACGAAAGAGTCTCTACCCAACCGCATAACCTATCGGATTAGGTCAATTTGAAAAAAACACTCCTCAAATATCCTCAACTATATGCATTCTATCCCTCCAAAAAAACAAAAAAACAAAAAACAAAAAACAAAAAACTATATGCATTCTGACCATATATCCCTTAATTTTTTTTTATTTAATTAAGAAACACCTATCAACTTTTTTTTTTAAAATTTGGTAGACCAAATTTTCATTTGAAAAAATTATGCTGAAGTCTGAATTATGTTAATGATATCAAAAACACTCCCTGAATTCCTGAATTGTCAGTTGTGATATAAAACCCTTGAACTTCCGTTAATATGTGGAGAAATAAAACTCGTTAAATCGTTGCATTTTGAGGAGTGATTTTTTAGGAAAAAAAGTTTGAGTGTTCCCAAAAAAAACAGTTAAGGGACATTTTATTAGAAACGCATATAGTGCATATAGTTTGATGGTTTTAGATATGATGGCAGCGAAGGGGATAACGGTTGACAGAAGTAAAATCCAAAATGGTTTATTTGGAAGTGACTGTATGTCACTAATTAAAGCTCTGCACCTTGGAAAGTCATCGAAAGGAATGCCGAAGCCGTTTACTCAGCAACTCATCGATCGGCAACTCCGTTTAGTTGATCAACTAACGGAGAAATCAGCCGCGATTTACATCAACTATAGCGATCATATAACTTTGACAGACAAACTGTCAAAGAAGAATGTTAAAAAAGCTGATGTTGTAACATTTCTTAAGGCTGACTACATCAACCATGTAAAAACTAAGTACAGCCCTACGGAACAACTAATTCATGCAAAAGAGATAATGATGAAGACCGCAAAATAGAAAGAGACGACCCTCGGGAACTGAGAAGGAAGATTCATTTTACAAAGCACTCGTTTCCAAACAGTTTGAATTGGATGTAAGTATAGATTTTTCCTTCTAGATATATGTGATAATTAGCTCGTAGCTAGTGAAACCATTTAAGGAAAGAGTCTCTACCCAACCGCATAACCTATCGGATTAGGTTAATTTGAAAAAAACACTCCTCAACTATCCTCAACTATATGCATTCTATTCCCTCAAAAAAAAAAAAGACAAAAAAACAAAAAACAAAAAAAAAACTATATGCATTCTGACCATATATCCCTCAATTTTTTTTTATTTAATTAAGAAACACCCATCAACTTTTTTTTTTTAATTTGCTAGACCAAATTTTCATTTGAAAAAGTTATGCTGACGTCTGAATTATATTAATGATATAAAAAACACTCCTTGAATTCCTGGATTGTCAGTTGTGATATAAAACCCTTGAACTTCCATTAATATGTGGAGAAATAAAACTCGTTAACTCATTAATTTTTTGAGGAGTGATTTTTGAGGAAAAAAAGTTTGGGTGTTCCAAAAAAAACAGTTAAGGGATATTTTATTAGAAACGCATATAGTGCATATAGTTTGATGGTTTTAGATATGATGGCAGCGAAGGGGATAACGGTTGAGCGGATAACGGTTAACAGAAGTAAAATCAAAAATGTTTTATTTGGAAGTGACTGTATGTCACTAATTAAAGCTATGCACCTTGGAAAGTCATCAAAAGGAATGCTGAAGCCGTTTACTCAGCAACTCATCGATCGGAAACTCCGTTTAGTTGATCAACTAACGGAGAAAACAGCCGCGATTTACATCAACTATCGCGATCATATAACTTTAACAGACAAACTGTCAAAGAAGAATGTTTAAAAAGCCGATGTTGTAACATTTCTTGAGACTCGCTACATCAACCATGTAAAAACTAAGTACAGCCCTAAGGAACAACTAATTTATGCAAAAGAGATAATGATGAAGACCGCAAAATAGAAAGAGATTGCGAGACCCTCGAGAACTGAGATGGAAGATGCATTTTACAAAGCACTCGTTTCCAAACAGTTTGAATTGGAGGTAAGTATAGATTTTTCCTTCTAAATATATGTGATAATTAGCTTGTAACCAATGAAACCATTTAAGAAAAGAGTCTCTACCCAACCGCATAACCTATCGGATTAGATCAATTTGAAAAAAACAATTCTCAACTATCCTCAACTATATGCATTCTATTCCCTCCAAAAAAAACAAAAAAACAAAAAACAAAAATCAAAAAACTGTATGCATTCCGACCATATATCCCTCAATTTTTTTTATTTAATTAAGAAACACCCATCAACTTTTCTTTTTTTTTTTAATTTGGTAGACCAAATTTTCGTTTGAAAAAATTATGCTGAAGTCTGAGTTATATTAATGATATAAAAAACACTCCTTGAATTCCTGAATTGTCAATTGTGATATAAAACCCTTCAACTTCCATTAATATGTGGAGAAATAAAACTTGTTAACTCGTTGCATTGAGAGGAGTGATTTTTTAGAAAAAAAAGTTTGAGTGTTCCCAAAAAAAACAGTTAAGGGATATTTTATTAGAAACGCATATAGTGCATATAGTTTGATGGTTTTAGATATGATGGCAGCGAAGCGGATAACGGTTGAGGGGATAACGGTTAACAGAAGTAAAATCCAAAATGTTTTATTTGGAAGTGACTGTATGTCACTAATTAAAGCTCTGCACCTTGGAAAGTCATCAAAAGGAATGCCGAAGCCGTTTACTCAGCAACTCATCGATCGGCAACTCCGTTTAGTTGATCAACTAACGGAGAAAAGCAGCCGCGATGTACATCAACTATAGCGATCATATAACTTTGACAGACAAACTGTCAAAGAAGAATGTTAAAAAAGCCGATGTTGTAACATTTCTTGAGCTGACTACATCAACCATGTAAAATCTAAGTACAGCCCTACGGAACAACTAATTCATGCAAAAGAGATAATGATGAAGACCGCAAAATAGAAAAAGATTGCGAGACCCTCGGGACTGAGAAGCAAGATGCATTTTACAAAGCACTCGTTTCCAAACAGTTTGAATTGGAGGTAAGTATAGATTTTTCCTTCTAAATATATGTGATAATTAGCTAGTAGCCAGTGAAACTATTTAAGGAAAGAGTCTCTACCCAACCGCATAACCTATCGGATTAGGTCAATTTGAAAAAAACACTCCTCAACTATCCTCAACTATCCTCAATTTTATGCATTCTATTCCCTCCAAAAAAAACAAAAAAACAAAAAACAAAAAACAAAAAAAATGTATGCATTCTGACCGTATATCCCTCATTTTTTTTTATTTAATTAAGAAACACCCATCAACTTTTCTTTTCTTTTTTTAATTTGGTAGACTAAATTTTCGTTTGAAAAAATTATGCTGAAGTCTGAATTATATTAATAATATAAAGAACACTCTCTGAATTCCTGAATTGTCAGTTGTGATATAAAACCCTTGAACTTCCATTAAGATGTGGAGAAATAAAACTCGTTAACTCGTTGCATTTTGAATATTTTATTAGAAACGTGTATAGTGTATATAGTTTGATGGTTTTAGATATGATGGCAGCGAAGGGGATAACGGTTGAGGGGATAACGGTTGACAGAAGTAAAATCCAAAATGTTTTATTTGGAAGTGACTGTATGTCACTAATTAATGCTCTGCACCTTGGAAAGTCATCAAAAGTAATGTTGAAGCCGTTTACTCAGCAACTCATCGATCGGCAACTCCGTTTAGTTGATCAACTAACGGGGAAAGCAGCCGCGATTTACATCAACTATAGCGATCATATAACTTTGACAGACAAACTGTCAGAGAAGAATGTTAAAAAAGCCGATGTTGTAACTTTTGGATATATAGGTATATTCTCAATATAATAGAATATTATTGTGTATAATGTTCTATGGGGCAACACGTGCTTTGCACGTGTTATATGTTTAACTGTTGGACCGGGTCGAGTGGGCATAAAGCCCAGTACCCTAAACCCAGTTCATCTCATTTAAAAGCTGGTCTAGAGGTAGTGCTCTGTGATATTCCAATACTGATATGCAGGGTATAATATATTAAGCGGCTAGAGATAAACCCTGACCCTAATTTCCCAAATCATATATTAACAATCTTAAGATATTGTTCAAAAACTAATTTCAAGATTAGAGAGAGAGGTCGTCGAAATCACCGTCCGTCGGGATCTCCTCGTTGCTCCAGCTCAGGGAACTACTGGAGCTGTTCAGTAATGGCAGAGTGAGTGAGAGAGGAGCTGAAGAAGATAGGAGCTGAAGCTGGAAGAAGGATTCAAAACACAGTGTAAACACAGTGTATCGGTTGTATCAGCTTTTGGGGAAATATGTGTTGTTCACGGGGGTTCTTTGTAAATGTTCATAACTGTAGCCAGCTGGCAATTAGCTGTTGGTTGTTAGAGTGTGGGGTCCATTCTTCAACAACTTAACTGAATGTCCAAACACGTGCATTAGACGTGTTCCAAGTGTATAAAACCCCCTGACATGTACATTTTGAGTATGAATGAAATTCCACTTTGAATGTTGTTCATCTTCTTCCTCCTCTGTTTTTCCTTGACCCTCAACTAAGTTTGCAGGCTCAAGATGGTGAGGAGACGTCCAGTTGCACCGACTTCCGTTGCCAACGGGCGAGCTGGATCAATGGTATCAGAGCCATTACTGGATCCTGTAAGCAATACGGAGCTCAATCCAGAACAAGAAGTGTATTCCGAAGCTGAGAACCTTCAAGAATCAAGTTTCAGACCTCAATTTGAGCATGGAGAACTTGAGATGGGAATGGGAAATCACGAAGGAGATGAGGGGGAGTTTCAGGAACGACCCAATCTTGATGAATTCCTTGATCGATTTGGAGAGGTTTTCAAGTGATTGGACCAGTTTGAGGAGAGGTTTAGTAAATTTGAAGCTAATATGAACCATAATGCTCGCAATTCTGGAGGTTTAAACAGAACTTCAACTGGGCGGTTCCAAGAACAGCACCAGTTACGTACTCGTGAAAGAGGTATGGATCCTGAGCAGGGTGAAGGATGGTCTCAAAGGCGAGAGGCTCGTGCTCACCGGAGTCAAGATTATAGATCTGTTCGATTTCAAGATCATGGAGGTGGGCGTAATCAAGAACCCAGGTTTGATAGAAGCCCAGGTTCAAGAAATTGGGAACGTTATCAAGAAACAGATCATACAGGTTGGCGCAATCAAGAACCCAGGTTTGATAGAAGCCCAGGTTCAAGAAATTGGGATCGCAATCAAGAACCCAGGTTTGATAGAAGCCCAGGTTCAAGAAATTGGGATCGCAATCAAGAAACAGGTAACACTTTCTTTCCAAAACACCCTAAAATCGATCTTCACAGCTTTGATGGTTCTGAGGATGTCCATAATTGGATCTATCATATGGAGCATCACTTTTCAACTCAAGTGATTCACAATAATGATAAATTAGCCTTCAGTCTGTACTATTTGAGAGGAGAGGCTTTGATGTGGTGGAGATGGTTTGAGCAGCAAGAAGAAGAAGTGATAGATTGGGAAGTGTTGAAACAGGAATTGTTGTTACAATATGGGCCAATGGAGTTGGAAGATCCTGAAGAAACACTATACAAACTACAGCAAACTGGTTCTGTGGGAGAATATCACAAGGAGTTTTTGAAATATAGTCACTTAGCCAAGAATGTGTCCAAATCTTCTCTAGTAAGCTGCTATATATCGGGATTAAGGACTGATTTGAAGAAAGAAGTCAAATTGAAGCATCCAAGAACTGTTCTTGAAGCTTATAGAGAAGCTTCTGCCCGTGAATCAATTGTTAATGATCAAAAGAAATCTTGGAAGTATAATGCGCTAAACAAAGGAAATTCTTTAAATGTGTTCCCTCCCAAATCTGCAGGTGTCTCCTTCACTGGTGGTGTGAATGGTAATCCTACAAATTTTGCAAATAAATCAGCAGCTCAAGCTTCCGCTACTACTCCTTATACTACAACTAAAACCAACAATTCTCAGTTCTTACAGTACATGAAGGAAAGAAGAGAGAAGGGGTTGTGCTTTCATTGTGATGAAAAATTTGTTCGAGGACACAAGTGTGCGGGGAAAACGTTTATGCAAATGGTTGGTAGCTATGAAAGCAGTTCATTGATGCAAATACTGGGAGTATTAGATGGGGATAGTGATGAACTGTTGTCTAATTCCGATGATGAACTTGACAACTCTCAAGAAATTCACTTAGACAATGAAGAGGGTAGTCGAAAACCTCTGCAGTTGTCGACATTGGGTTCAGCCGCTGCAATTTCTTTAAATTCGTTGCAAGGAAGTCCTAGTCTCAGATCTTTTCGTGTCCAAGGAACCAAACTATCCAAGACTGTGTGTGCTCTTCTTGATACGGGAGCTACTCATAACTTCATTGATGAGCAAATTGTGAAAAATTTAAAGCTACCCATAAATCCTACTGTCCGCTTAGAAGTAACTGTGGCAGGGGGACAGCAGCTCAAATGTTCTGGCCTTTGTGAGGAAGTAACTTTCCTATGCCAAGGAGTTCCTATAACCGCAGATTTTTATGTGTTACCCATGGACACTAGCCAGCTTGTTTTGGGAAATCAGTGGATGGAGAAGTTGGGTGATATTGTATGGAATATGAAGGAAAAAAGAATTAAGTTTCAACTAAACAATATAGATAGGACTCTGTTTGGAATTTCTAATCAAGAGCTGGAAGTGGCAGATCCCAAGTCTATAAATAAAGCTTTATTGCAATCTAAAGTGGGGTGGCTATTGCATATGGTGGGAGACATTACTATGCCAGTTAAAGAAGAAGTCGATGCCCAGTTGCAAAAAGTACTTGATGAGTATGGGTTGGTTTTCAAAGAAGACATGGGACTCCCTCCACACCGCAGTTATGACCATGGTATTGCCTTAATACCTGGATCTAAGCCAGTGTCCTTAAGACCTTACAAGCATCCTTGGCATCAAAAGAACGAGATTGACAAGTTAATTAAAGAAATGTTGCATACAGGTATTATTCGTAATAGCAACAGCTCTTTTTCTTCCCCTATTGTGATGGTCAAGAAACCCGATGGAAGTTGGAGAATGTGTGTGGACTATAGGGGATTAAATGACATAACAATCAAGAATAAATATCCTATTCCAGTGATTGATGAACTTTTGGATGAATTGTATGGTGCGTCTGTGTTCAGTAAGCTAGATCTTCGAAGTGGTTATCACCAGATCAGAATGAAAGATGACGACGTGTATAAAATAGCTTTTCGAACCCACGAAGGACATTATGAATTCTTGGTTATGCCCTTTGGGTTGACGAATGCTCCGTCGACATTTCAAAGCTTGATGAACGACATTTTTAAGCCTTACTTAAGGAAGTTTGTCCTAGTATTTTTCGACGACATATTGATATATAGCCCCAGTATGCTTCACCACGTTGAGCACTTGAGGAAAGTTTTACAAATTCTGCAGCAACATCAGTTGTACGCCAAGCGCAGCAAGTGTTCCTTTGGTGTTACTTCGGTTGAGTATCTTGGACACATAGTTTCAGCTGAGGGGGTATCTGTCGACAAGGAGAAAGTCAGGGCCATTCAGGAGTGGCCGATTCCAAAAAATTTGAAGGCACTGCGTGGGTTTTTGGGATTGACTGGCTATTATAGGAAATTCATCGCCAACTACAGCTCCATAGCTTATCCCCTGGTCAAACTAACGAAGAAAGGGGCCTTTGCTTGGACTGAAGAGAGTAGATTGGCTTTTGAGCAGATGAAGCACATATTGATGAACCCTCCAGTTCTCAGATTACCCAATTTCAATGAGCCATTTGTGTTGGAGTGTGATGCGTGTGGTACGGGGTTGGGGGCTGTGCTTATGCAGGATAAGCGACCTATTGCATTCTTGAGTCAAGAACTCAAAGGGAAGAACAAATTGCTGTCGACATATGAAAGGGAAATGCTTTCTATATTGCTCGCAGTTCAAAAGTGGCATCAGTATCTGTGGGGAAGACAATTCGTCATTAAAACAGATCATAAGCCATTAAAATATTTACTTGAGCAACGTTTATACACTGATGCGCAGCATCTTTGGATGGTGAAACTACATGGCGACCAATTTACAGTGGAATACAAGAAGGGGTGTGAAAATAAGGTAGCTGACGGTCTTTCAAGACAGTTTGAAGAAAGTTTAGAAGGAGAGTTTCAAGGTTCGTTGATGGGAATCTCTGTGGTTCAGCCTGTGTGGCTTCAGCAAGTTCGACAGCTGGTGTTAACTGATCCTTTTTATAAGGACATTAAAGCCCAATATGAAGCTGGAATGAATTCCGAATTGGGATATGTAGCAGGAGTTTATTACTACAAAGGAAGAGTCCTTCTGAGCCCCACTTCAGATGTTAAACATCTCTTTTTAGAGGAGGTTCACTCAACTCCTCAAGGAGGACACTTTGGAGTTGACAAGACATGGCACAGTCTTAAACGAATTGTGTATTGGAAGGGCATTAAAAGGGACATGAAAGAATTCATCAGATCTTGTGACATATGTCAAAGAAATAAATACTTGAGCACATCGCCAGCAGGATTTCTTCAGCCATTGCCAATACCAGATCACATTTGGGAAGATGTTAGTCTGGATTTTATTGATGGGTTGCCTAGAAGCTCTGGATATACTACTATCTTGGTAGTAGTTGATCGTTTATCCAAGTATGGGCACTTTGTTCCTTTTGCCCATCCCTATACTGCAAAAAGTGTCGCAACTGCTTTGTTTAGACATGTGTTCAAATTATATGGGATACCCAAGACGATTGTGAGTGATCGGGATGCAGTTTTTACTAGTAACTTTTGGCGTGAATTGCTTGAGATGTATGGTACTAAGCTGTGTTTGAGTTCAGCCTTCCACCCCCAGTCAGATGGACAAACGGAGGTCCTTAACAGGGTGCTAGAGATTTATCTTCGATGCTTTACATCCCACAAGCCTGCGGATTGGTCATCGTGGTTAGCTTGGGCGGAATTTAGTTATAATACCCATGTCCAAAGTTCAACTCAGATTTCTCCATACCAAGTAGTGTATGGAAAGGAGCCTCCTAATGTCCTTTCGTATGTTCCACGAACTGTTAGAGTGCAAGCGGTTGAAGATGAGCTTGTTAACAGAGATGTGGTGTTGCAAATTTTGAAGGACAACTTGCATCGTGCTCAGAGTAGGATGAGTAACAAGGCTAATATTCATCGCACAGATAAGGAGTATACTGTAGGTGATTGGGTATATCTTAAGTTGCAACCTTATAAGCAATCGTCGGTTGCAGGGCATAGGCTTCAGAAACTATCATCACTATACTATGGTCCCTATCAGATTACGGCACGCATTGGTGCAGTGGCTTATTGTTTATTGCTGCCTACAACATCGAAGATACATGATGTGTTTCACATTTCACAACTCAAGACCCATGTTCCTAGATCATCAGGAATGTCAATAGCCTCTAATGCTTTGCCTCCGTATTTTGTTGAAGATACGCCTCGACCTCTGCGGATTTTAGGAAGAAGAAGTGTCCCTAGAAGAGGAATTGTCATATCTGAAATATTGGTCCAGTGGTGCCATGGTGGGGAGGCTGAAGCTACTTGGGAAAATTATTGGGATATATACTGGCGTTTTCCTCAATTTCGGAGCATCATGGATGCTCCTCTTGAAGAAGGGGGTATTGCTCCAGCTCAGGGAACTACTGGAGTTGTTCAGTAATGGCAGAGTGAGTGAGAGAGGAGCTGAAGAAGATAGGAGCTGAAGCTGGAAGAAGGATTCAAAACACAGTGTAAACACAGTGTATCAGTTGTATCAGCTTTTGGGGAAATATGTGTTGTTCATGGGGGTTCTTTGTAAATGTTCATAACTGTAGCCAGCTGGCAATTAGCTGTTGGTTGTTAGAGTGTGGGGTCCATTCTTCAACAACTTAACTGAATGTCCAAACACGTGCATTAGACGTGTTCCAAGTGTATAAAACCCCCTGACATGTACATTTTGAGTATGAATGAAATTCCACTTTGAATGTTGTTCATCTTCTTCCTCCTCTGTTTTTCCTTGACCCTCAACTAAGTTTGCAGGCTCAAGATGGTGAGGAGACGTCCAGTTGCGCCGACTTCCGTTGCCAACGGACGAGCTGGATCACTCGTCGTCGTCGCCAACCGCCGCCATCGCCGTCATCGACTCTCGCCTCCGCAGCTTTCGGTGGCAACCGCCACCACATCCCCGCATCAGATCAAGTGGAGGCGTCTGCGTTCGGATCTCAGTGACGCCAGTGGAGACGTCGTTGGGCATCGCTGCTGTCGCTGGGGGAGGCGAGCGCTACCGTCGATGGGGATCGCCTTGCTGAGCGCCATTACCGCCGGGCGTCGCCGTCGCTGAGCATCGTCGCCGCTGGACAGCGTCGCAACCGCTCGGAATTCCACCAGACTAGAGCAGGGTAGCTCATCAGCAAAACCTACTCCCATTACAGATGCACCCATCACCTTTTCACACCCAACAATATGTTATGGGGTGAAATAGTTGTGCTCGAAAGGTGTTTGTTGAAATGCCTCTGTAGATTGCTCCATTCATGGGCAAAATGAGTTGAAAGAGAAAGCACAATATGAGATGTGGATGCAGTTGGTGAAAGCAAGAAGGATGTTGTTAAAACAAGATCCAAATATGTTTGGACTGAATCAGATTTAAATTAAAGATAAGTTCTTCACCAAATTTAAATTGTTATTTAATTATCTGTTTGAATTTTGTTGCTAAGTGCTAAAGTTCAAAACCGTATTATGCATTGTTTAATTAAATACAAATTTGAATAACTGCTTTGGCTACGTGCTAAGGATCAAATATTTATTTTGATAGTTAAACTGTATGTTGACTATAAAATTTGGATCTCCAATTAAATTGTTGCTAGAATTAGATAGTGCTAATAATTTGTTTAATTGGCTAATCTTTAACAATTTGATGAATGTAGGAACTTTAATGTTACCTACAAATTATGTATGTTGGAGACGATGGATTTGCATCACGGTATGATAAGTCTGCACTACGCAGGCTTCTCCATCGAATTTGGAAAAACACTTCTAACTTGAAGTGTCGGTATGATCTACTCTAATTTTCTTAGTATTTTTCATGTGATGAATGTGTTAACGTTTTGTGCGTTTAATCATATGATTGAGAGTTTTAGATCATAGTTATTCTCGCTTTAAAACTAGCATGTTTAGGGTTGTTAAGTATTTTATCATACTATGTGTATAGATATTTTGACAAATCCATTGTTTGTAGTTTCTGTGAGATTATATATTTGCTTCTCTAATAATTAAAATTTTTGTATAAGATTTATAACAAATGTCCGTAACTTAGATAGGAGCATTTTGTAATGCAGAATATGACTCCATTATTTACGTTTTGTTCTTTATCGTTCATTGTACTGTGTGTGCAAAATTGAATTATAAAATATGGGTCATTATCTCGCTTAGTGTTTCGAAGATGATGAAGAACGAATAAAGAAAAATATAGCTCAATTTGTTTGAGCACGTGGACATTGTTAGAATCACTAGAGAAAGCAAAAAAAAAAAAAAAAACTTTGTAAAATGTAATAGAGTAATTTTGTATTAACTCTTATAAGGTGCATATATTGTCAATCGCATGTATAAGTTGAGTTTAACAAATGAGACAATTAATAATAATAGTTCTAATTGTGTTCTTGAACAATAGCATATCTGGCTAGGATTTGAGAACTATATATTCAATTGTTTGTGAGGAAATGTGATCTAATTATCAAAACTGTAGGGAAAATGGAGTTAAAAGCTAATTTGCCAAAAGTTTTAACATCCAAGTTGTTTTGAAATTTAGAATCACTATGAACTATATATTAAATTGTTTGGTCTTGTTAAAACTCATAACTCTGCTAAATGACACTCCATTAAATATGACAAATATGAAAGTTGTGCTCAGACTATGATCACTAGAAAATCATTTAGTATGGTCTCTAGGAGCACACAACTACTTGAGTCAATACATTCCGATATTTGTGATCTCAGTAGCTTTGTAACTAGATGAGACGATTATTGGTCAGAAGTATTTAATCGCTTTTGTAGATGATTAATATAAGTCTGTCATATATATGAAGAATGAAGCACTTATTATTCTCAATGAATTAAAAATTATAGTTCAATGCTAAAAATCAAGGGTTCAGATTTGATAGAGGTGGTGAATATGTTTAACAACTTTAGAGAAGTTTGCATTGGGTATAATCTCTACTGCACTCTACTTACAACAATCAAACAGTATTGATAAAAGTTAGAATCAAACTCTTAGTGAAATGTTGAATTCTATATTATTGACTGTTGTTTATCTTGCGTAATAATGAGTGATGTTGTATTGTTAATCATATCTCTAATGTGTTACTACACTTTAAATTGAATACACCTTGTAGTCATGGCATGAAAACACAAATAATTTTGTTAAAGTGAAATTTTGTGTTGTGATACTTCTGTTAGAGTACATAACCCTAGAAGGCCTAAAGTATGACCTACAACAGATATTTGTGTGTGTTTAGAAAGTGCATAATGTAGTTCGGTGAACAAATGTTGGATCTATCTAATTTGTGTTAGAAGAATCTAGACTTGCAGAGTTCTTTGAGGATGTGTTCATCAAAGATAAATGTATGAAATAATCTAGTCATACAGACATGCCCAATGATTCACAGTTGGAATCAAGAACTAGTCTTACTGACACTTAAAAACCTGAATGACAAATAAGCTAAGAAGAGTTTTTAGTAGACAATGAGATGATTATGTGTCATACAATAATATTTTAATTTAGTTGATCTGCCGAAAGAGGCTAAAACTATAGTAAGTAAGTGGGGTTTTGTAGAAAAAACTTAATTTTGATTGTTCAGTAGCAATTTTAATGCTTTTTAGTAGCTAACAGATTGACTGGAAAAAAATGTGGTAGATTTATTTGATGTCTACTCACATATTTGTCATATTGCTACAATAAGTATTCTTCTTACCCTTACATCCACTGAAAATTTTGTCATTCATAAAGGATATTTAAAAGGTTTTGTACTTTATATTTTGTACTGGAAAGTTTTGTACTGGAAAGTTTTGAACTAATATGTTTAGTGAACAAGATTTACAATTTAGTAAAATCATCGTATGCATTAAAACATGTAATATAGATAACGTTTAAATAATTTGACAAATTTCTCAAAGAGCCTAGTATATGATATAAGTAATTCAGATCAGTGCCTTTAACTTTGTGGTGTGTCAAATATAATGGCTATTATTTACTTGGTTTTATTAACATACTTGTTGATTGGAAGTGACATCTCGATCATAAATGGAGTTAAATTGTGCTATCCAAATAAATTTAGCATGAAACACCTAAGTGTTGTGGTCACCATATTATGTATAAGGGTGAGTTTTGGTTGGCAAGGGATAACCCTTAGTCAAACTCGATAAATCAATAATGTGTTTCAAAAGTGGGGATATAGTGATTGAAAGTGTGTTTTGAAACTCCTTATGATTATGATAAAAAGGTTGACACCTAATGATGGTGCAACTATTAGACCTGTAGATCATTCTAAAAGAATTGAAAGTCTCATGTATACAAAGATCTGCACTAGAATAGACATAGCCTTTGAGGTAGGTATGATCTGAAGATTTACTAATAATCCCATACACATTTGAGAGCCCTTGAGAGGCTAATGAGATACCTGAGTGGTACTCAAGAATTTGCTTTGCGCTACTCAAAGTATAGTGAAAGTCAACAACTAGTGCAGATGTGTTCATACTAGGAGGAGCAGAAAAATTATGAAGATTAATAGGCAAACAAGCGTTGCGTTCTCATCCAAGAAATCAGACCTCTATGTGTTATCCTCTGCAGGGGAAGAGGCTGAGTGGATTGAATGACTTATTGCTAATCATCCATTTGAGAAATTTAATGTAAATTCTCTAATTCTGTTATGCGACTCTCAAGCTATAATGCACTGTAGCTCATAACTCACTCTATAATAGCAAGAGGAGTATATTAAGGCTGAAAGAAGCCTAGTTGAACTTTCTCATAAATTAAGTGCAATTGTGATAAATATGGCTAATGCTCTTGCTAAGAGACTTGAAAGTGATCTAATTATCAAAACTGTGGGGGAAATGGAGTTAAAAGCTATTGAGTCAGAAGCTTTAACATCCAAGATGTTTTGAGATTTAGAATTCAATTGGAGCCATAGAGAAGTTCAAAGTGAAGCATCAATTTTAGGCAGTTGGCATGCTTTAGATAATTTGAAAAGTTCTATGTAAATTCTGTTAATATATAACTTCATTCCAATTTTGATGATGCTATATATTTTCATAATTTACTTAGAATCATCTCATTATTCCATAAGAAAGCATGAAAACTTGTCGATGTGTTTTCGATGTTTAGAATTGTTGTTATATCATTCCAATTTTGATGATATAACTCTTTTATGGATTCATGTTTCATTCCAATTTTGATGATTCAGAAATAACCATAATTGATTTGACTGTTCTATCATTTCAATATGAAACATAGTATAGTTCTTGTGCAGAAACTATAATAGTTCCTGTTCTTTATTTTGTTAAAGAAACTTGATTGTGATGCATGCGTTACATTTTGCTAAGCTATCGTTGAATTGTACTAAGTTCTTTAGTAGAACTAGATACTTTATGAAATTTACTAGATATCTTAGAGATGTATCTCTTGATATTCTTGTTTTCAATAAGCTAGCAAAGATGGAGGAGTTGAATCTGTCAACATAGATTTCAAAATAATGATTTGCTCAAAATGGAGGAGTAAACATAAAGCAGTTTGCAAGGATATAGTTTTGGTTTATTTCTCTGAGGAATAACTTTGTCACTTGCTTGATAAAATTTCTGTTGAGTTTAAGACTCTTGTGTTCATGAGCTTAAAACTCATATTTTATTCTTGAAGTTTATTTGCTTTGGTTGATTTTGAAACTATGACATGATCCTCTAGTTGGTTTAGTCATTATGAACTATTCTGTTTTTGATATGGTCTTTGAACTATTTGATTATTTTGGTTTAGTCTCATTTGAACTATTCGAGTTATAATTGATTTAGTCTGTGAACTATATTATTTTGTGATCTAATAATTTAACGGGGCATTGCTTAATATATTGAGAATATAAGAGGAGATTGTTGGATATATAGGTATATTCTCAATATAATAAAATATTATTGTGTATAATGTTCTATGGGGCAACACGTGCTTTGCACGTGTTATATGTTTAATTGTTGGACCGGGTCGAGTGGGCATAAAGCCCAGTACCCTAAACCCAGTTCATCTCATATAAAAGCTGGTCTAGAGGTAGTGCTCTGTGATATTCCAATACTGATAAGCAGGGTATAATATCTTAAGCGGCTAGAGATAAACCCTGACCCTAATTTCCCAAATCATATATTAACAGTAACATTTCTTGAGGCTGACTACATCAACCATGTAAAAACTAAGTACAGCCCTACAGAACAACTAATTCATGCAAAAGAGATAATGATGAAGACCACAAAATAGAAAGAGATTGCGAGACCCTCGGGAACTGAGAAGGAAGATGCATTTTACAAAGCACTCGTTTCTGTCAGGGATTCGTTTCTTGACGATGTTGAAAGTAGCCATTAGAGAGAAGGTTGGAAGAACTAGGGTTGAGAAAGAGAAGATTTGGGGAAGAAATTAGAGATTGGGTCAGAACTAGATTGATTTCATTTCTTCATTGTCCAACAACGTATTATAGGTTGGGATTTATAGAACATCCCAATTACAAGACACGTGCAAAGCACACTATTACTAGCTATTCAATTAAGTGCACAATGCACGTAAAACAAACAGACAGACACAAACAACACAAACAACAGACTCGACAAACAAACAGACAACTGAAGACCCAAATGTCACAGGATGATGACGGCGACTAATATGCATATCACTCCGGTGACTCTGGCGATGGTGGGGCTGCCGGCGTCCCTGACAGTTTCCAAACATTTTGAATTGGATATAAGTATAGATTTTTCCTTCTGAATATATGTGATAATTAGCTAGTAGCCAGTGAAACCATTTAAGGAAAGAGTCCCTACCCAACCACATAACCTATCGGATTAGGTCAATTTGAAAAAAACACTCCTCAACTATCCTCAACTATATGCATTCTATTCCCTCCAAAAAAAACAAACAAAACAAAAAACAAAAAAAAACTATATGCATTCTTTTTATTTTAAAGTAAAAATTTTATTCTCTATATATATTTAAAGTAAAAATTCCGACATAGTATGTTCTTAAACCTAAGACATCTTTTATACTAGTTATGCACGGACAATGCATGCCTTAATAATAATTTTTTTTTTAAATAAAAACTCTGAAGTTGTGAGGACTTAAATCTGAAATCTCTTTCATATTAGTTATGTACATGCATCACACACGTTGATCGATTGACAAATGACACTAAGGCATTCTCTCATTATAATATTATTATTATTAGAGACTAGTGTTATCCTGTGCAAATTACATAACCTAAAATAATTTTGAGAGACTCTTAAAATTTTATATAACTCCAAAAAAATGTGAGAGAATTGAGAGAAACTTATGAATATCATCTCTACCGTAATTACTGAAATCTTCTTTATCATCCTCATATAAGCAGATGGTTTAGAGAATCACTGCCAAACTATAATATTATCCAACTGAATATTACTAAGGCTAAAAATATGAATGCTATAAGAAGATGTAGCATATTCAACTAATTTATATTAATAGGTATATTATAATATCATTAACATTCAATAAATAAGTTATAAATTATAAACCATGTATCATAGTACATGTTAGGATAAAGATGATAGACTAACAAAATGATTTTAAAATAATTTATGAATTGTGTTTGCCCAAGAATCTAATTCTAAGTTAGAAGATGGGGGTGAGTTTAGGAAGAGACGAGATTTTGTGAGGTTGAGAAAGGGAGAGGGGATGAGAATGTGTTTTAGGAATTGAAGTTTTTATTTTGTTTTAATTTTTAATAAAATGTACGCAGTGCACGTGTTAGTTAAATAAGAATATCTATTTTTGCTCTCATTTCTCTATTTCAAAATCGAGAAAAAAGAAAGGGGTTACATTCTCTCTCTTATTAGCATAATATATAGATATAATAATATAATTAGAGATTGTTTTAGATAGTATAAAGCACGTCCATATTGCATTACTCTGACTAGTATTATACACTTGTTGTGCACGTGGAGAAAATTGGGGGGAGGGGGGGGGGGGGGGGGGGGGGGAATGAAAAAGGCAAAAAAAATTCTACCAGCATGTGCGTTGCACGGGTTGGGATATGGACAAATTACACTAAGGCCTTCTCCCATTATAGTAACTAGTAATTTACACGTGCGATGCACATTTTATAAATATAGTTCTTAAAATAAAAATTTAGACGTAGTCTTGATTTGAACCTAGATACTCCTTTATAATAGTTATGCACGTGTGTTACACGGATTGATAGAATGACAAAACATTTACAAACGACACTAAGGCCTTCTCCCATTATAATATTAGAGATAGATATAGAGATTAGGAAATAATTACCAAAAAAAACACTAATTAGGAAAATTTCGTACCATACTGGCACTGTATAACTCTGTTTAGGAAACTTTTGTAAATTTTGGTAGGTGCAACGAATAAGTGCATGTTTATTAACATCCTCCTGCAAACAGCAAACTACTATATTCCATCCATGGCTGATGCTATATATCATCCTTTGATCCGATCCGCCTCCCCCCCGCATCTCACCAATTTCTCAGGGGCAATATCTGAGTGTCACAGATAGATGTGATTCCAGTTCTGAGGAAGAGGGATCAAGATTGGAGATAAGCGAGGACCCTCCCTTTCAAAGTCCTATAATCTATGCTGTGCTGTATTTCTAACACACTGGACCTTAGCTGTTCTCAGCAGGGGAAATAGACCTCTAGCCGCATGAAATCATGGAGTTGGCTTCTTCGTTACCTCAGGTTGGGATCGCTTGACCCCCTGTGTAATCTTCAGTTGTCACGTGTAATCTTTAGGACCAAAAACAATTTGAGTTTTCACGAAGCCACCTCCGAAAAATAGGGGATACAACTACAACATTACACATTCAACATGACGCTTTATCCTTTTTTGATGGAATCTTCAAGGAATCACTCTGAGCAACTCTGCTAACAAACATGTTTGAGAATTTGTGGTTTTCACCCAACAAGACAAAACGTTCCAAATACCCACGTACAATCACTTAATAAGCAGCAGGCCACATTAAGAATATGCATCAAAACAAACAATATCAATGCTGGTTGGCAGCTTCATGTCAACAAAATTATTTCCTAAGCGCACCACATTAAATCATAGCAAAAGCGACAGATACAAGATTTATATGCACTGCATAGGCAACCAACGACATCACCATATTTCACCAATATATAAAAATCATTTATTATCATGGTAGATTCGCAAAGAGTAAGTCACCAACAATGGTCATGCCGAACTATGGTGCTATAAACTCTTACAATTTCATCTGAACTGCAACATATGCATCTGCCCTCAGTAAGAACCTCCAACGAATGTCATCAAACTTACTGAACATGTCCTGAAACAAATGAATTGGCAACGGGAGAACAAAAATTTAAGCAGTTATTCTTTAGCAACCTGATGATTGAAAAACTCAATACAATGAATGAGAGTACTTACCCGAAAGATCGATGTAGAAGACAGGATCACAAAGAATAAATAATTCTGAAATCCCGCAATTACATCTTACAGCAGATAACAAAGATCAACCTCAAGATAAATAACAAAAGATAAATTAATTTGAAAAACTATATCATCTTACAGCTGATTGCAAGAGACCAAAGCCTTTTTAAGTTTACATCTAAACTGTAATCTTATGTACAAAATCCTAGGTTGACAAATCTTGTACTTTTTCATACAGATTTCAAAAGACTGAACTTCAACACTGTTGACCCCCTTTCAACCCCGGGCATTCCCTGTTCCAAAACATAAAGTTAATCCCATAAATTACTTCTCCAACAAAGAATACATTAGAAGAAAGGATTACCCCTTGAAGATGAACCTCTGTGCTGGGCCTTCGAACCCTTCTCATGTGAAAAGCTTGGAATCTTGGATATGATTAAAGAGCTTTGTAATCCTTCTAGAAGCTGCAAACATCATGTGTGGGTGAGAGACAAGCCCAGAAAACATGCTCACATACAGCTAAGCTTGTTTCCATAAGATCAAAATATAAGTGCATGCTCCAAAAGAAAATTTTGATATGTATAACAAAGTGAAACCCAGTTCACTACTGGAAATGAACATAAAAGCTGAACGGTAATTAATTATGAATAATAAAGAAACGAACCACAAAAAAGAGAGGTTTTAGAAAATTGTGCAGATAATGCTGTCATACAAACCAGATATGTACCAAAGAAGTAAACCATGTATTGGAAATTTATCACAACCTTGTTAAAGGTCATCATTTTATGGACATAAGAATTAGCAAGAGCACATAATGTGAAGCATGAACACTTATGTGTTGAGTCACTTATGTCAGACATCAACATTTCACGAAAACTCCCTCGACCTAGGAAGCAAATTTGTAGAAGGTAGGACACGAGGGAACGGCTATGGTACTATAAAATGAAAATTATTAACATAATTAAGCAAAAAATTAACCAAAATGACTTCTATCAGCCAATATAATATTGAGCTTCATAATCTATAGTCCACAAAAAAGTAGTATTACATCATAGTCCATCACAGAATTGCAAAGATTCAGAATGCACATGCAAGTAAAGAAATTAGTACAAGAAATGTGGAAAAAAAAATTGAAAATTTGTAGGTGAGTTCAAAGAAGTATTCATGAAGTGTCTTAAGTATCCAACACAAAAGATAATAGTGTAAAAATTAGAACAAGTATTAAGTGCCTGCCACGCGTCATTGGGCGGTCGATATCCAACACGGGTATGGCTGCATGATAGAAACGTCCGGCTGCATAGCCCTCAACACATATCAGGGCAATTCTCATACTCCTGGCCTAAAATTCGTACTTATATGTTGGCCACAGCTTAAGACATTTTGGGAACGCTTTTGTAAAGACATAATAAACAATTATCAAACACTTTTGTTTATGTATTATACAATTCAACTCTGATTACTTGTAGATGGGCTATAGATCTTTTCCGATTTTCTAATAGACTATGAGTCTATGAACTATCTCATTCTCAATTGGTTGATTCGCTAAATGAATTTGGAATCTCAGCTAACATCATCTTGTACCTATTTCGATAAGAACCATAAAAACCAAAAACTCATTGGTGGTACTTCTGTCCTCAAGAACAAACATCAGGATTTATAATTCTAATAAAAGAAATGGTATGTGCGTGTGTGGGTAGGAAACAGGGGATGTGCAAGTGCTTTAAGCAGTTATCAAAATTTACCCTTGAAGTAGGTTGAATTCTACGATTAGATCTTCGTGGTTCAGAGGCACCAGGAATTGCCTTCTCAGCATTTTCTGTGGGCTTGACTTCACTTCTTGCAGACTTATCTGAGGTAGATGCAGGCCTTCCTTTCAGCCCTGGGTCAGCATCAGCAGACGACGATGGCTTCTTCTTGGAGGCAGGAACAGTAGGTACAGAATGCACAGAAGACACAGCAACCAGACTCTCTGTTGTTCTAAGACTACTGGAGAAGGAAACAACTTCATGTGAATTATTTTCAACATTGTTAACACCAGCTGCCATACTTGGTGAAGCCCCACGACTGGTGTTTCTACTATTTGAAGAATTGTTCCTTTCCGTTATCTTCCTACTTTGAGTAGTTTGAGATTTTACAGGTTTAACCCCCACAGGTTTTGAATCGCCATCAGGTTTTACTTTAGAATCCACCTTATTAGTATTTCTCCATGGACGGGAAGTTTGTGGCATAAGATATTTTGCGAACTTTAAAGGATCATTATTCCCTTGGCTTTCCTTGTCAGTCTTATCTGAAACATAGTGTTTGCTTACGTCCATAAATTTCCTCTTCTTTCCAGGTTTTGGAACACCAAAGACAACTCTTGATCCTTCTTTTTGAGGGCCAGTCCGCTTCACTTTAAGAGCATCAGAGATATTATCCTTACTCGTAGTTTTCCCAACATTAAAGGTTTTATCCTTTGATGATAAAATAAGTGATCTTAATTCCTGAGGTTCTGTTGATTCTTCAGGAAGCACTTTCTTCAAAAGCTTATCCATGCCTCTGCTTTCCACATCAGAATCACTTCTGGTTTCAAGCCTTCCTAATTTCTGCCGTTTTTCTTGTGGAGTATCACCCTGCTAGTTGTTTATAGAACAAAGTGATTCATTGGGGGAAACAACACACTAGAGTGAACATAATAAAATAAATTTAGTTCCAAAATAAAGGGAAAACTCTGCAAATGTAAACCTCGTAGGGCTGTGTATTTTCTCTAGCACGGGACCACTCTATCCATTGACCATCCTTCCAGATTAGTGATGGCCGAAGATCCCAGGCTCGAACAAATGATGTGTCACCACCTGCTGCATAAAAATTGCATAAAGTCAAAACCATTATTTCTGTTGGACTGCAGTTTAAAGAAGAAAGGAAACAAAATCACATAAATTCCAACAATGTTAAATACGGCACTGGAAGCTCTTAATGGTTGAAAAACAGAAAGAAATATTTGAATCAATCTAATAATCATTCTAGATTTAAAACCCTAACTTTTCCTTGGGATATTAGGAACCACACAGAAGTTAGAAGTAAGAGTTAGGTAAATTTCATGGCCGGTATACCAAAGCGGGCCACCACCACCTCCCTCCCTCCCTTTTCCTCCTACTCGCCCTCTTAGGGGGAAAACTTAAGAATGCTGCGCAGGATAAGGTACTCGCCTTACATGAAACAGTGTTACTTTTTTAAAAAACTAGCCAGTACAGTTGAAGACAGTTGAAGCAGAACTAACCCAGAATATAAATCACTGGAATCATATAAATCTAAAAGTAAGACCTCACCCTGAGCCATAGTGAATAAAACAAAGCACATTTTAGCCTTATACAAGACCTCCCTAACTGCATATATGTGTTTTAATAGTAATCTAGGAAGCATTCATTCCCAATCATCACTTATTAAAATTTATGAAGAACAAGCTACTCAAATAACACTAGAATCCAGAAACTGAGTTTTATTTTTTTATTTTTCCTTCTTAAGAACAGTCAAAACACAGTTCTGAGTTTTTCCTCCTAAGTATGAAAAATATTATTACTCATGAACTATAAATGAACAAAGAAAACCTGGAAAATGCACGGTAAGCTTTGTATCATCCACTTGGCTCTTTTCTTTGATGATTCCTTCCCACCACCTGAAAGTAAGGAGTATGTGGTAACATTTAGTAAGAATTACAAAAAAATGATGGCAAACAGAAAATAATAAAAGCAAAACACTCTGATTCTGCAGGACTTTCCATAATGATCTACAACTAAAGGTTTGGAGGGAGATTATGCAACTAGATTTATTATTATTATTTGGGCCTATTACATTCACAAAATGAAAATGCACCAATTTTAAAATGGTGGTACATAGTTCAGATACAAAGGGCTAAAATGTACATGACAGAAGGATGCACTATTCTGAAATGAAGTTGAAGGATATATTTGAGAACCTTCCTTCCTCAGAAACATGAAACGAGTCAATAGAATAAAAACCTCCAAAGGTATTAACATCATAAAAATTACAATGGTGGGAATACATATGCAAATCTAGACTTGCTGCCTAGGTAGTTAAAATCGATTTTTGGAACCAATCGGTATAGGAGCGATTAGTGATTAATCGGTTAATCGGAAAATAATCAGGAATTAAATCGAAAAAATAGTGTGTGTGTGTTGTCCTCATTATGTAGCAACCCTAAACTATAACATAAAACTATTATGAGACTATCAAATAGGAATATATAATTATAGAGAAAAAAAAAAGAATACTTGGTTTGAACAATTTTGAATTCTGGATGTGGGCTGGGTTGGGTCGGGGTTGTTGGTCGATTACAGCAAAAAAAACAATCGGGGAGGAACAACAAGAGGAGGAGATGCAGCAGATGCGGGTCGGGTCAAGTTTGCGACGGCGAAGGGGAGCGACGGCAGGCTGGGTTTGGGCTTGCTCGAGGAAGAAGAGAATCAGTTAGAGTTTGAGTTTGTGCGAGGAAGAAGAAGAGAGCGACGACGGGTTGAGTTTAGGTTTGCGCGAGGAAGAAGAAAAGAACAGTGACAGGTCGGGTTTGAGTTTGCGCGAGGACCAGAGGGCTTGAATTTTGAATTTAGATTTAAATTTTGGCCGGATTGAGCCCAAATAATGCAAACGAGCTCGAAAATTAAATGAGAAGATTTAATCGGTTAATCAGTCACTTAAAATTGGACGTTTAACCATTACTCGACCGATTATACCCGATTAAATCACTAACTATTGAAATATTGAAAATCACTAAAAAAAAAAATTAATCGCTTAGCCTCCGATTGGCGATTAATCGGGGATTAATTGGGTTATTAATCTTATTTTAACTGCTTAGCTTGCTGGAATATAGCTACTCATTTGTCAAAAATTCTAATCCATTACCAAAAGACAGAAGAGCTCTCAGGTCAGTATCAAAATCAAGTGAGGTGAAAGTAAGGTTCACACAACCCAAAGTCAAGAAGAATATTGATTTGAGCTTCTGATGTGAAAGCAAGGAATATTAAACAATAATGATTTGACCCCAGCACCAGTTTTGCCACCCCCGACCGCCACCACCCATCGCCCACCATCGCCCTCTCCTTTTGCGGTAACTTTGACTGACAACCACCCAAAGGGTATTTTAGTATAATGACATTCCTGGATGTACCATACTAAACACAGTATTGGGTCATTCCTAGAAATGCAAAGTGTTACACCAAATCCAGCAAAAAGGGATTCTCGGCCTACATTACATTCCCAAGAATCCATTCGCTCCTGAGGATACTCCATTTCATGTGCCAAATGCCCTCAAAAGAGGAAAAGGAGGGGAAGTATATTACTTGTTGTGGTCAGACTGGATATTCGAGAAAATTTGTCAACGTCAAATGTCAACATGCACCACATGTTAGATTTCAATAAATATGGAAGTTAATGATGATACCTAAAGTGATCATATGGCTAGTGAAGCGGGGAAATGAGGCTGCCGCAACTTGTACCTTGCAATTCAGCGGCGATTTAAATCATGATATAATAGACTCACGATGTCAGCGTGCCAAAAAGACTGCTTCCATCTGATTTTAGATTGTCCTTCATTTAAATTAGTTTCGCAATCTATTTCAACTAAGTTTCACTTGATTGTGGAGTTCAAGAATACTAATCAATGGTGGCTGGAGTTTCAATATCTTCAACAATATGGTAGAAAGAGGTGGCATTTATCATGCTACGGTTGGGTAAACTTCTTGGTAGATTCGGAAATCAATGAATTAAGTTCTTTTTGAAGGAGCCTGCAATGATTTCTCAGACATTGCGAACAAAGCAAGGAACTTGGTGCAGGAATTCATTAATAATTACCCATAATGCAGGAGGTCCTTCATGTAAAATGAGTTATATGTGTATAGAAAACCCCTGATGTAGGATGCTTAAATTTGAATATGAATGGCTAAAATGCCTATATACAGTTTACCCGTAGCAGGTTTTCTTATTCGGGGTTAGGAAGGAAAATGTTTGCTAGCAGTGGCTAAGCCAGTAAATGCCACTTTATGCCTCTTAGATGCTGAAGCATAACTATGGCCTGTTTGGTTCGGTGTTTCGGAGGTTAAAAAGACCTAATCATACTCAGCTGAGTGGATTGGAGATTCTATGGTCATTAGTGACCTGTGTAGTGAAATGAGTACTGGTAGTCCTTCATTAACTACTGAATACCAACTGTATGCTTCAGACAGCAAAGATCTCTCATGTTTTCATAGAACAAAATCATGAGATTTTATTTTATGTTTCAAACCTTCCTTCTGATTTTTCTGTCTTAGATGCTGACCACGATGTATGGAGCAGAGTGTTGGGCAACAAAGAAACAACATGTCCAAAAAATGTATAGCAGAGATGAGGATGCTGAGATAGATATGTGATCAAACCAAGAAGGACAAATGAGCATATAGGAGACATGGTAAAGGTAGCTCTTATCCCAGATTAATTTAAAGAGAATTGTCTCAGGTGGTTTGGACACGTCACACGTAGACCTAGTAGTGCCCCCATTAGAAAGGGTGATTTGATAAGTATTGAGGGTAGAGTTAGGGATAGGGGAAGACCTAAACTTACTTGGGTGAAAACGGTGAAAAAAGATATGATAGCTTGTGGCCTTAGAGAAAATATTGCGCTAAACCGAGCTGAATGGAAAACCAGAATTCATATAGCCGATCCCAACTAGTTGGGAAAAAGGCTTTATTGTTGTTGTTGTAGTTAGCAGTGATGCTCTAGACATGTCAAATATGTAAGGTTGTAAGTTGTTTGGTGTTTTCTTGACATCAGAAAATAGCCATGCAGATGCAGCAAAGCTGCAAAATAAATATAGCATATGACATTACTCTAATAAAAATATTGTTTGGTCTACCAAGTATTAAGAAAGTTATACATATGAAATACATTTACAGAAAGCTGATGCAGTTAAATCTAGTAATAAAAAGTGACTAATTTAAGAGCAAAGGAGCTACTGGCACAGGACAAAGGGAAAAAACATCTGTAAGAAAATCACAAAATTAGTCAATAAAAAATTGAAAAGGGCCTTTTCTTAGAGATTTTGAAATTATGTACGGATATAGAGAAAGTGAACTGTTTCACCATTCACTGTGATATTTATGCACATTTTGATTATCTCTTAATCAATATTCTTTCAGTTGTTCGATTACTGAGAAACATTTCATCATAAACGACTTAATTAAGGGTGCAAGGCATTCAAATTCTGTGCTTCACTCATAACTGATATTAAAGCGTGTGTATCCTGATGAATAGTCAAAAACATCATTCAAATTTCTCAGTGTGAATTTTAAGGTCCCTCAGATAAAAATTTTACCATATACATGTGTCCTCTGTGATACTCTAACTACATGCATCAGAAAAGATATATATTATTATAATGTGACTTCTATAGCAATCAAAACAGTTTACAATAACCACACCACCTAAGTTATGAGGATGGTACAAAGAGAAAAATTTCCCAAGAATTTATACAAATTCCTATTCCAAAAATAAAATATAGAAGTATACAAATACTTACCCATCGCGCATCCACGCATCAACCCGATCACCAACTTCCCAAACGTATGTCGCTACAGCTTCTCTGCGCCGCTTCTTGGTGCCATCAGACTTAGTTACAGTCATCGGGTGAGCAACTCGAATTCTAGGAGCCCCATTGCTTTCACTGTCAAGCGATATCCATTCCTTTAGCTGACCAGAGCCTGAAACAAAAATATTTAGAGATATACTACCAGTCAATCAACATAACTAGGCAGACAATGTTTTTTGTTTCTAGTTACCAAAATGATCAAATGAAGATATTAGAATAATTTCAATAGCTATTACTGAGATCTACTTCTAATCAACGTAACAATACATTGTCAGAACTCAGAACCTCTTCCTTACCATCATCAGAAAGAAGATTATTGTAACAGACACAAGCTTTATCATCTTTAGCATCAATAACACGAGCAGAAAACCAGCCTCCCCTAAGGCCATCCTCATCAGACAAAACCTAATTTCCAATTAATGGATAGAATCAACACAAGCATAACAAAACCTAAACAATCTTTCTCAAAAATATTCCAAGTAAAATTCGGGATCCTTTAATACAGATGAGCAAGTGATATAGAACTTGACAAATTACATCATTTTCTAACATTATATACTTTACTATCAGTTAGCACTGAGAAATTATTTTTTATAAAAATATATATATTTAAATAAAAAATAAAATAAAATATAAAATTGACCAACTTACCTCAACAAGAGATCCCTTCAGGATGGTATTTTCTTGACTGCTCGACGAATTATGGCTTGCATGGCTGGCATTCGGAAGATATGATGTATTTCCTGCTATTTCAAGCACTGAAGATCCTGAAACTATCAATCAGATACTAGATGATAGATAGATAGATAGATAGATAGATAGATAGATAGAATTATAAATAATTAATTAAATACAATCCTGCAGCTAATTAATAGAGAGAGAGAAAATTTACTAGAGTTCTTATCGTACCAGAGCAATTTTCCTTAGTTGGCATAGACTCCTCACAATTCCTCCCATCTTCAATAGCAGGTATCTCCATCTGTTTACTGTTTAGTGGGGTCTGTTCCACCTTATTTGCTTTTTCAGAGATGGACTGGTGAACCTTCCAAAACCCGTCAGGACCGGCTTCTACCAAGTCACTCAATTTAAAAGGCAAAGGATCCCCCATTGCAATAATTGTTCCTACTTGGTACACAGCTTCTGCAGCCATTTCTGCGGCCTTCATTATAGCATCTAAATTCTCTGCTCGTTTTGCAGCAGAAGAGGCTGCTTCCACCCTTCTCCTCGTAGCCTCATGTGCAGCAGAAATGATTGAACCAGAACCATGAATTTTGTCATTGCTCTTCAAAACTGATCCAGAGGTTAACCTTGCAGCCTCATCAGCCATCATCTTTGCCTGAAGAGCTGCATCTGATGCAATCTTAGCAGCTGCTGCAGCTGCCTTCGCAACAGAAGCAGCGGCAGAAACTGCAACTGCAGCAGAAGAAAGTTTCTCTTCAACTTCTTTTTCTAGTCCAGAATTCCTCTCGGCAGCTAACTTGTTCCATACGCCTTGGCGATGAGAAAGGACAGAAGCAGCATGAGAGGCAGCTTCTTCTGCTTGGGACTTCGCCTCCTCAAATTTAGTGTCGGTCTCTTCCGAAAAGGTGATCCTTTGTTCATTTTTACTGCTGCTTGCTATCTGATAATGGGTAGGAGACATGTTAATAACTGCAACTGTGGGCTCAGTGGACATCCTAGCTGGAGAATTGGCAAAAAAGGACAAGCCCGATGATGCAGGTGGTACAGTTACTGAAACAATAGTAGCAGAATCTGGTTCTGCACGAGATTGAGAAACAGAACTAGTCTGTGGAGGATTCCCAGTTCCTGCAGTTTTCTTCCTCTTTCTAGACTTCGTGGCACTAGATCCAGTCTTATTATTCCCAGGAGCAACACTTGCAGGACTCTGGGGGGGTAACAAGGAGCTTGGAGAGGCAAGCAGGACATCAGCAGCAGGTGGCGTGGATGAGTCCTTTTTAGGAGGTACTTTAACAGTCTCAACAATAGGTACCGGTGAATATTGTGTAGCAGTAGTAAGGAATGGACTGGGGGCCGAGACAGCCCAAGGACCAGGACGAGGGTTTTGAGGTAGCCATGGCGTACTACTACTTGCAAACTGCCTTGTCTGTGAAGATGGATAAGCATGCAGAGGAGATAGAGCCTGACTGAAGTCAAGCTGCGCACCTCTAGGCAAAGTAGAGTTTAATCCATCATGAGTAGATATACTCCATAGAGGAGATGGCAAAGGCGGCGTTGAGTTAAGAATAGTTGAGGGCACAGGTTTGCTTGTACTTCTCTGGGAAGTACTAGCAGGTTTATTTGCAGCTTTAGCTTGTAGCGAGCTAGACATGGTCCCTTGTTCAGAAACCCGTACAACTGCAAACATCAATTACCCAATAAATGAAATGATGGAAACCAAATCTCATGAGCTAATTTGGAATTACTTTCAAATATTTGTACCTGACTGAGAACGAAGAGGAGTCTCAGAACTGACAGGTGACTTTTGACTTTGATATCTTTCAACACACATGTGCCATACGCTTTCCCATAAGGTCCTTCCTTTCTCTGTTATTTCACAACATTAAGAAAAAACCTCATTTAAAATTGCTGCCAAAGAAAATGGATAGATCGACTAACCAGTTTCTCCGAAGGCTGACTGCATACAAGCTTCATCAGGTGGTATACCCTGACTGCAACACCAAAATAAAGGATATTAAACAGGTGAGTTCAGGAGAGTGAAAATAGCATAACCAGGGCTCAGAACTCACATAAGAGATCCATAAACAAATATTTGTGCACGCAGTTGCACTTGTTGTAGATCGGTGAAAGGCTGGTGAAATGATGTTATGGAAGATACTGAAGAGTTCAAATCAGGCAAACCCGGTGTTTGAAAAATTGGTGAACCGGAAATTTTTTTAGGACTGATCTCAGTATAAGCATGTTGAAGTGCTTCTTCCAATTTTGTGCTACTGCTTACACTTCTAGAAGGTGTAGAAGTACTGCCAGGTTTTCGGTTGCTATTAGTAGACTTCCTACGTGTAGGTGTCCCTTTTGCAGACTTGCCTTTTGATGTGGTTAGTATTTCAATTGAAGATCTAGCTTTATCCTCATTGCTAGCTTTATTCTCGTTACCAGTTTTCTTCGCCTCCAAGTTCTCCTTCAAAATCTTGAATTCAGATAGGTACAGCAAGATTTAGTGAATCACCCCAGAACTTCTAAAAATGAAGAACAATGAAGAAATATAAACTATTATAATGAGGAAACTAAAGCAATTACCTTAGGAAGGTTTGGAGACTGCAAAGAGGAGATAGGTTTCCATTCATTTTTGGTGTCCTTTGCAGACTGCTTTGCTACAGAAGACTGCCTTGCTACAGTACCGACCTCAAATGTAAAGTTTCTATCATCTTCAAATGCAACACTCTCCCTTGAATCAAGAGCGGTGGATTTAACTTTATCAAAATTTCCCCCTGTTCATAATTAAAATTAAAATATGCCTTTTCAAAAAGGATTTATTCCAACTACTAAAGTTATGCTACCTTCTGCCTCCTCTCGAGAATGTTCAATAGAACTGATAACTGTGGGTGAACCACAGTTCGGTTCGGGTAAACTTAATTTGCCACTTTCAACATTTAAAAGATGGCCTTCTGCACTGCTTGTAGGCAAAGAACGAGATGTATTTGTATCCAAATTCCCACAAGCATCTGCAATAAGAAACCCGCTTAAGATACAATGATCTAAACAATAAATAATATAGTATCCCAACTACGGATGCTGCATATACCACAAAAACACAGCAACAGAGCAAACTTGCATAAATAGGGACACAGGCACGCAAAATGAAATAAAATAATATGATATTAAAACTGCACGTGGTGTAAAAAACAAACACAGCAACCTTTAAGAACTAGGGGCACGGCAGAAATACATTGATACCAATAACACAACTAGAGCCAGCCATAATGTTCACAAATACATGTCTTCCTCCTTTCCAATTCGGAACTGGTGAAAGGTTTTAAATGTTCCATAGATAAGTAATGGTATTCATTTCCCTAAATTGCTTGAAACGCATAAGAGAAAACATGTACAGCTACACACCTTGAAAAGGGTTTTAAAAGAAAAACTATCAAAACGAATATTATACAATTTTGTCACGACCAAAAAAAAATCCCAGTACAAAGATAGCACCAATAAAATTACCTGAAAAACTGATGGTAGTAGTCTCCTTGGTTTCATGAGAAGAAGCTTCCTTTCCATCAGAGTACTCGTTCCCTTTCTCCTCAGCTAAAATAGTCTGTTCATGTGTGGTAGGTTTATCTACCGAAGCATGAAGGTCACTCTGAGCTGCAACAGAACTGTCATCACAAGATGACGAGTGACCCTGACAATTAGCTTGTGGTTCTTTTGTATTACTGAGAACACTGCTTTCAGTAATATGAGACGCTTTAAGCCGCCTGCTTGATCCTTGGCCATCTACGTTCTCCTCTGATGTTATTGAACTAGAGATTTTAGAAGTTCTACTACTAACATTAGCAGGTTGAATGTGAAGGAACTCTGACGAGGACACTGTTGCCCACTCTTTCTGCTCTAAGACCATATTCGCAACAGCAGAATCTTGTGATTGGAGCAATTTAAGTGATTCATCAAAAGAAGCCTCCTTGACAACTGCTAAAACAAGATCAACAGTGTCCAGTATATCATGTCTTCATTTCAAAATTTTGAACAAGTAGTTTTGCAGTCAAACAGAAGCACAAATTACCTGGCACATCCTGGATCATTTCTCCAGACGATGAAAAGTCCGTACCGATTGGATCAGATATTTTAACTGGCTCAACCAGTAACTGTCCATCTGAGTTACTCTTCAAAGCAAAAGCAGAAGAGATTTGGGACGTTCTCACCTCTTGCAGATCACAATCAGTCAATCCTAAAGAATTTATATTTTAAAAAAATGTTTTATACTAAAATAGAGCTACCAATCTTTCAACAGAGAAAAAAAGAATTTGTTAGTTGAAAGAGGGAGGGGAAGATAACAGCTACCTGATCCATCCAGTACTGAATTCTGGAATATTGGAGTCGTGCATCCTCCATTATCAGTCTGTCCACCAGATGTTGCATTGTCTCCCTTCCTCAGAATAACATTACCATCCTTTTTTGAATTAGTAGTACCCTCAGGTTTAGGAGCATCAGATGGTTCAGCTGCATCGTCTGATTTGTCCGGAAAGGACATCTCAACCTCTGCATCATCTAAAGAAGATTCTGCAATAGTGGCATCTTCTAATGCAATCAATTTAGAATCAACTTGCTCAGCATCTTTGACACTATCAGCTCCAATACTCTTCTCCATTGCAGCTGGCTCAAGGCTCTGGGAGCTTGAAATAAAATGCTTTGTCTCTGTGTCGTTTCTGAAATGTGTCTCTTTCACTTGTTTCTCAGAAATGATGTGAATGGAATCATGCATCTCCACGGGCATTTCCAGGACATCATCTCCACTTTTATCACTACTGTCAGCATTTGATTCAACAGATCTAGTTCCATCAATTGCTACTGAATTTGCTTTATCTGCTTGTGTTGAGCTTCTAAAACCTGCCTCGTTGTCATTGTTCAAAGGCTTCACTTGGTAAGCAATGGCTTCCAGCAAGCCATCAGAGTTTCCAGAAAATCCAGTCACGCTGCCTCCTTCAGAGATCAACATCATAGAATCCTTTGTGGGCTCCAAAAAGGAAGAACTACCTCCAGTAACAAAAACAGTCTTAACAAAATCATTACCTTTACTATCTACTGACATCTGGTTTCCCTCTTTATGAACATCATCTAAAATCGAATTTGACATTTCAGTCGTTCTAATCACTGTGTGCTCATGCTCAGAGAGAACTCGATCATCCAAATCTCCAGAACTCCTAATGAGGTTAGTAATAGACACAGAAGAGTAGTCATCTTGATTGGTCCTACAAGTAATTGAACCAGCAGTTTCTCTAGCCACCTCACTTTCTACAGAACCACAACCATCAGATGCCTTCAAAAAGTCATTATCCACAGGACTAAAATTTCTATCAGATTCATTCTTATTACCTAAGGAACTTCCATCAAGCTCTGAGCTAGATTTTTCACTGCTGAAAATTTCAGTCAGACCTTCAACCTGAGGTTGCGCACCACTTGAACCTTCACCTTGCCGTAAGAGGTTTGCCTGAAGTGTATCTGGCGGCACTGATGGACCATTCTCTACGATATCCCTCACCATAGAGTTATCATCAACTTGTCTTGAAGGGGATCCTGTTTGATTGACAATTTCATGCAATCCATTCCGAGCATCTGCCTCCATGGTGATAGATTTTTTGTCGCTCATATCATCTTCTCCAACTGATCTCAGTAACATTTCAACAGATTCAGATGAAGTGGCCTCAGACCAAACATTGTTGTGCCTAGAAATTGAGCGGTTTTCAGCAGCACTCGAACTGAATTCAATTGCACTGGTTCCAGATGAGAAGTCGTCAATCCAATCGTTGTTCTGACCTTGTATGCCAAGTAAAACCTCTGTATCAACTAAGCTATCAAATTTGAGCTGAACCTGAAGATGATCATCAAAATCAAATTTTGGTAAAGCAAATGACTGTAAGCTTGCAGGAAACTTGTTCTCCTCTCCAACTAGCTGAAAGTTCTGACTTTGAAAATCATTCTCGTCGTAATCCATGGGTGTATCCCTTGACATATTAAAAATACAAAATGTTCAGATTCAGTTACTAAGCTCACAGGTCACCACTACAAGATAACCTCCAATGTAAGTTTTGATGACAGTCAATAACAGTTAAATACTTTTTTTTTGTGCAAAATCGAGGCAAAATAATCACCTAGTGGTCAAATTTATAAAAAAAAGTTTGAATGTGAGTTGAAAATATAATTTTTTGAATAAAAGTAGTGAATGAATAAATTAAATTGATAAATGATTATGCTAAATATTGTACACAAGAATTTGGATTTCTTGTATCTTATAAAACCTCAATGAAGAACCATGTTGCAAGCTTTGGTGATGAACTAAATGTTTCAACCATATTTTACTGCCACAAGAGATCAAACCATCAGTTTGAACCAATACTTTTAGATATGATTAAATAGGTCAAATGATACAAAACAAGAACAGGATGTGGAGAAGTGCATGTACATTAGATTGGCATTGACTCCCATGTACAAGCATGTGACAAAGCAAATACAGAGTATCTAAGCAAGAGAACAGCCTTCAAAAACATTTTACAGGTGTGTAAATTTTAAATTTGAATATCATGCACAGATTTGTGTAACTTCTACGGGCTGTATAAGTTGGATCTTATAGTTCTCCCTGTAGAGTAGACCGCAAGCTGCAGCAAACTGAGTAAGCCACACACAACAAGGGATGACATGATCAAACAGACCTAAATTCTGTTCAGAGTGGGAGGCTTGAGCATGGATTATGTTTAAAGTTGACATCAAGAACAATCAGTTTGAGTAGGTTCAAACTGAACCTAGGTTACACGAACTTGAAACTAGATTTTGTGTCCGTATAGGACATATATCTGACATCTGACTCATATCCAACACACAAAATCTATGTCCTAGTCAAGACATGGCTAGGAATGGGCCGAGTGGCATGTCTGATTAATGGGATCTGTCCTTCAATCCTCATTGCTGTGTTAGTGTTGAAACTAGATTTTGTGTCCGTATAGGACATATATCTGACATCTGACTCATATCCAACACACAAAATCTATGTCCTAGTCAAGACATGGATAGGAATGGGCCGAGTGGCATGTCTGATTAATGGGATCTGTCCTTCAATCCTCATTGATGTGTTAGTGTTGGGAGAGAGATACGGAAGGGAGAGGAAAGAAAAATGGCATAATGGCAGAGGATGAGGTTGGGGAATGAGGAATAACATCGAGTTATAAGGCTAAAGATGAATATTATATAATAATCTGAACCACCAATATTGTATATAGCACCATATTATAGTTTGCTGGGAAACGGTCTATATAATCTACAGATGTTTATGTATATAATCATGCATATGTATATGTACTTTGTATGTATCTAAGCATACATAGATATCATTCATAGGCTTGGACTGGAAAATCCCAACTCTTTACCACCTGCGCTAAAAACTCAGATTCCAATTCAATTGTATTGAATTTGTGTAAGTTATGTCAATACAGTCTAATTTCAACAAATAAAACCACTAATTTCAACAAATAAAACCAACCCACGCTATACATCGGTATTTACTCAAAACAAACACTATAAAGTGATGACTACCACATAAACATGAGTTTGAGTGCACAACATCATAACAAATATATGGTCCCTAATCCCCTAAATGTAGCAAAGCGCATAGAAATTTGACTTTGTACCAGAAAGAGTACTATAACCTAATTAATACAGCAGGAATCAAGTTTTATCAAATAAATTCCACCTGTAATTACCTTATGCGCCATGATAACGAAACAGTTGCAAACTACTAAATAATAACAAAAGAAACTGTTCTATCAATTGAATCGGGTTGTAAGTCCTTTGTGTGTAAAGCAAAACTAAAACTTATGAAACAGTTCCTAACTAAAAAAAAGGAAAAGAAACCGTACTCATTGAAAAGCAACTAACTCGAAAATAAAAGCATTTCAACTCAAAAAGACAACATTCCACACCAAAAAAGACTGATAAACGAAATAATTACGACTTCTAACCTCCTAAAATAATACCAAAAGGAAACCCTAATTTCCATTTCCCCCCCAAATTAACAAGAACAGCGACGCAATCAAAAGAACAGCTACTGCCAGCTTATAACTCAAAACAAGCGCAATAAAAGGCCTAAATTTAAACCTAACGAAGATTAATTGACGAGTATCAAGTAACTAAAACAAATCAAGAAGTCGAAAACGAGACCGAAAATTTACCAAAGAGAGAAGAAATCCTAGTCTGATGCTACTCCCCTCCATTCGGATACGAAATCTTGGCCGTTGGTTGACCAATCCCCAGATCGTATGGCTGTAAACCAAACGCTCATTTTCCAAACGGCATCCGAACGCTCAGTTCCAGCCACCAAACCCTAGCTCCGTTCGCCGCCTTCATGGATCCAATGGCTCTGATTCACCGGAGAAGGATTTAACGGCGGATTTCGATGGATCGATCGACGAAGAAGACGAAAGGAGTTGGGCGTCGTCTCTTTCTCTCTCTTTTTAGCCCCTATTCGATAGCACGCGTTTTGCGAGTGAGAGTTCGATTGGGCAAAAAATGAGTGATTTGGGGATTTAACATTAAAATTGGGCGTGAAAAGGACATGAAGTTGGGTTAGATTTACGGTTTTACCATCGATGTGCTTTGTTAGAGTGCGCACGTGCGAGATGAGGTCAGCAATGAATTTAGGGTGGGCGAGGCGAGGGTGAGTGCACGGCGAATAGGAGGACGGCACGTGGGAGTGGAATAGTGGTGGAGTAGTGGAGATTGTAGCGGTTTTAGCGTCGAGAATGATTAACGGTTATGAATGATTGGAAAACACTTATAAAGTCCCCGATTTTGTTGTTTAAAGGGGAGTACAAATGGCTACCTGAGAAAACATTAGATCCCACATCAATCATTTGATTAATTTGTTCTCCATTTTAATAAAGGAGTATTTTTTTTTAGGCATTGTGCTAGGCTATTAATTTACACGTACAATATATATCATAATAAATATAGTTTTTTTTTAAATAAAAATTTAGATGTAATATGGGTTTGAATCTAAGATATCGTCTATAATAATTATGCACGTGTGTTACACGTGATGATAGATTTATAAATAACAAGTCCTCTTCTCTTATTATAATACTAGTAATTTACACGTGTAATGCATGTCTTAATAAATATATATTTTTTAAAGTACAAATTTTGACGTTGTCTGGTCTCGAATCTTAGACATCTTTTATATTAGCTATACACATACAATGCACGTCTTAATAAAAAAAAATTAAAAATAACAACTTTGACATAGTGAGACTGACCTGAACCTGAAACCTCCTTCATATTAGTTATGTACGTGCGTCACACGTGTTGATAGATTTACAAATAACACTATGGCATTCTCCCATTATAATATTATTACTAGTATTTAACACGAGCGTTGCATGTGTATATAGTTTTAAAAGTAATATAATATAGCACGTGTTAATAAATACATCTTTTTAAAGTAATATAAAGAGTATAATGAGAGAGTTTGAGTTATCGTGTAATGCACGTAAATTGTTAAATTTAAATTAAGTGTATAATGAGAGATTTGGAGTTGCACATGCAATGCACGTAAAGTGGTATATTTACAAATGACACTAAGGCCTTCTCCCATTATAGTATTGGAGAATATAGATATATGATATTCCATGTCTAAACCTGCCATTAATAATAAATATAAAATATTTTATTTTAGGAATTCTAAGATATGGCCTACACGTGTGATGCACGTCTTAATAAATATAAATTTTTTGAAGTAAAAATTCAGACGTAGTCTGGGTTTGAACCTAATACCTCATTTATAACAGTTATGCACGTGCATTGCACGCGTTTATGTATTGACAAATGACACTAAGGCCTTCTCTCATTATAGTACTAGTAATCTATACGTGCGATGCACATTCTAATTTATATATATACTAGGAATGCTCGTGGGCACGTGCCTGTGGCACGCCTTCAGAACGATGCAACATATGAAAAATCATGTAAACAGTAATGAATGATTTATATATATGTTTTTTTTCCTAATAGACGTTGATGTATTAATGTACTCTGAAGTAAGATTACGGAGTGAGTTTGATGTTTATTGGTTTGTATATTGCAGGATCATTTGTGAGTAGTTCGTGATTCAAAAATAGTATTGTGAATCTACAACAGTAGTGGACTGAAAATTCCTTCTTATATGTGGCTTGCTCAATAAGAGATTTTTTTAAAACATTTGGAGTAGCAATTCATTTTCAAATGCAATGAATACCTCAAATTGCACGTTTTCTGAAAAAGCCATGTACACAGTAAAATATATGCACGAGTTTGTGAAGGATGATTTATATAGATGTGTATTTCGCAGTGGACATTAATGTACTCTGAAGTATGATTAAGTTGTTTATTGGTTTATATATATTGCAGGATCATTTTTCAGCAGCTCGAGATTGAAAAAGAGTATTGTGAATCTACAATAACAATGGATCGAAATTACATCAGCTCAGGATTTGGAGCCTGCCATAAGTAGCAACTCATTTGTTAATGCAGTTATCGCCTCAAACTGCATGAGTTAATTCCCGATTGTCATATTTTCATGTAGTTAACCATGCATGATTTTAAAAGAGGTAAGAGAGAGAGAGAGGGAGAAAGAAAGTTTGTTGTGATGTATATGTGAAGACCTTTTGTTAAATGTGATCAAGCACAATTACATCTCCATATTAATATATCTATATCCATATACTGGAGAGCATACTGCAAATTTGATTTGAAACAGGCTTGTTGGCCCCAATTTTTTATATATTTCAGTATATGAGATATTTTAAATTATTGACAGAGTGATTAACAGAGACAACAAATTTTGATATATTTTTTTAAAAAATGTGTACATGTCGGTAAAACTAATAACAGAGATGACAACATTAGCCCCAACTTGCCAAAATAATTACAGAGTGATTAACACAAAACACATAAGCCCAACTATCAGGGATTTCACCAGTAAAATAAACAATAACATAAAGAGAAAAAGAAAACATAACAAATATTCCGAGAACATGAAAATTGCAGATGGATAGACGACTAAACCCGCTATAATGAAGAGACCTGAAAAATCACGATCAAGAATGAAAAAAATCATTTTAATGAAAAATGAATCAATCAAGTCAAAACCAATGAGAATTTTAAAAACCAACATTAATAGTTTATATGAAAAATTATTTTCAAACCAATACCTTTCGAAATGACTAATTTACAAAAGAAATTTCCTTCAAACTCGATGGTTTGAAGAAAAAAATGTTCGTCACCACCCCAGCATATCTGCATAAAAATACTCTTTATTACCATGTATGATTTTTTTTATAATTTTTTTCTACACCTACTCAAATAAATCCTCATTTCTATTCTAGAATACTAATAGGATTTTAGTAAAAAATCGGCAGTCTCCCTTAAAATATTAGCCCTTTTACAGCAATTCCTTACAAAATTATGCTAACAATTAAAAATATCACATCACAGATAGTTAATATCAATCATCCCCAGGTCAATCCAAGCAACATCACACATGCATCATATATATAGGGCACTAAGGGCAAAAAATTTCATATGATGCAAGATACAAAATAAAAACCAAAATTCCGTTTGAAAACGTAATGGATTTTTAGAAAAATCTTTGAAAAACCACACACAAAACCCAATACTCCACAACTTTGCGGGTACGGGTTTTAACATACTATATCTCATCACTATATAACATCATCCCATACATACTTACATACTTTACTTACATAAATATTACACAGATTTTCTCATGACTGTCCTCATTCTACATAACTTAAGTTAACAAAATATACAACTAATAACTCATCCACCAACCTTATTACCGAAGAAAGTAAATCTACAAAGAAAAAAGAACATAAAAGAATTGCACCTGCAATGGAAAAAAAACAATTTTGAATGTAAGTGGACAATTAATTAATTTGATAAAAATACAATAAAAAACTTCACTTACTGTTTTTTCCAAGTCAACATCAACTTGTAAGGTATGAAAGTAGACATTATAATGTGAAGAACATAAAAGAAATAATTTTTTGATCTAATATGAAAGAGTTGTAGATGTCATAAAAAAAACTTACATGGCAATATATAGTAATGTTATCCATTGATGTTGTTTAATTCCGATGAAGGACTTGATCGGTATATAAAGGACGAAAAATATATGATGATTAACTTTGACGTTATAATTACTTTAACAAACCAATCAATTACTTACATTAGCTAAAAATTTACACCGAATTTGAATAGCCAGTAGATGACCCAGTTTTAAGTTAAATCAATCTATTACTTACATTAGCACGTTTATTCAAGATTAAGACATTGGAGTTTAACTGTATTCAACATAATGTAACTCTAGTACTGTATTGAAATCAACATAATTTTCGAATGATCTTCTCAAGGCATGAACACAAACTCTCAGTCTCAGATTTTATACTTGTGTCATCTCCACATCAATTATTCATGTTAATCACAATTTCTTTAACTTGCAATTAAAATTCCAACATCAGTTCAATTCCACTGTATTCTTTTGGATTCCCATACAACATTTGCACTACCAATTTGATTGGACTAGTTAAGAATCCCACGATGGCAGATTGGCATTTTTTTATGTAGAAGCTATTCTTTCACCAATATGATTTATTAAACAAATAACATGCGCCATAAAGTGACATCTTCTTGACTATATCGACTAAGTTTGATAATAACTAAAGGCATAACATTCATAATTTTTTGTTGAATATGAACATGCTATCAGTATGGACATAAACTTCTGTATTCAACTTCTAGAACACAATTATTTGAAATCTAACTCATCATAGTTAGCATTGGCATAAATACCCGAAATCCGGATCCGACTCGGACCCGGCATTGGACCAGAACCGACTCGGCCTATCCGGGTCCGGGTCTGGGTCCGGGTCCTAAAATGGGACTCGTTGTACTTTCGGGTCCGAGTCCGGGTCCGAGTCCGGGTCCGCTCAAAAGAGACTCGACCCGGACCCGGACCCGTTAAAAGAAACAGAAAAAAACAACATAAAAATAATTAGTATATCCTCATCCCTCTCCTCCTTCCTCCTCAATTATAAATATTCCCCTCTTCCAAACTCAAAACTCATGCATTTTTCTTCGCTTATATATTCTAAATCCTCCGCTCGCCGCTCACGCTCCCGCTCCTACCTGAATGGGTAGGAATATTTTAATAGGACCCGGAACCGGACACGTGGAACCGGACCCTGTCCTCACGGGTCCGGGTCCGGGTCCAATTTTTGGACCCGTAGGGGACCGGGTCCGGGTAGTGAAGGACCCGAACCGATACCAATGCTAATCACAGTGCATTGTTGAAAATGTAACTCATCTTCTATATTCAACTTCTGTATTCAACTAATCAACTTCCGTTTTCAATTTCTATGTATTCAACTCAACAAAGAACTAATAAACTTCTGTATTAAACTTCTATGTAATAAATCTAACTCAGTGCACTTCTGATGATATTCTAACTCATCAAAGACAAAAAAAGAATGAATCGACTTCAACACAGTATTATGAAAAAATTGTAGAACACAGTGCACTGTTGAACAACCTACTAACTTCATCTCCAAATCAAACTCATCAACATTTAACCAAACATTTTCAAAATGAAGAAACGACATACCTTAGAATCTTGCGAGTCTACGACTTCGCGAAATCATGAATCCTCCCTAATCGAAATCAATGGCGGAAACACCTATAAAATTTTAAATTATCATAACTTTATCATCCAAGGTTAAACTTTAGATAAAGACTAAAGTTAAATTGTATAATATGTGATTAAACTTAAATTTTTGAAATAATGTACGCAGCTAGAGAGAGATTAAACTATAAAAGATAAGATATATCAAGCTAATCTAACTTTTGTATCCTAAGTTATGAAGCTAGAAATAATCTGAAATGAAAGCTAGAAACATTTCAAATTAGTCAAATTGTTAATTACATTGTGTTTCTGTTAAATAGGAGACATGCCTTGGCAATTTTATCAATATCTCTAATCTCTAATATTATAATGAGAGAAGCCATTAATGTCATTTGTGAATATACCACTTTATTCTTTACGTGTATTGGACGTGCAACTCAAACTCTCCCATTATATACTTTATTTAAATCTACCAATTTACGTGCATTACACGTATAACTCAAACTCTCTCATTATACTTTTTATATTACTTTTAAAAATATATATTTATTAACACGTGCTATATTATATTACTTTAAAAACTATATATTGATTAAAACGTGGATCACACGTGTTAACTACGAGTGATTGTTAATTACATATGCTAAATACACATTGTGTTCCTGTTAAATAGGAGACATGCCCTGTCAGATTGTTAATTACACATGCTAAACCCTCTTCTACTATGGAAAATATTTTTTTCAATAAGAATTGGCAATTTGTAAGTTTTCATATACTATGGCGCCTAGTTTTCTCATATGCTGCATTTGGCAATCTAGAGGCAAACCTAGACTAAAATCAAACTAAAGTATATTGTTTTGACCATACTCTTTCTTTAAAAAAATTGACCTCACAGTAGATTTGTAAACTTCAGTAAACTCACAACAAAATGTTAATCTGTTTCTTGCTCAATAATAAAATAAAATTTTAGGTAAAGGAACAGAAATGATAATGTATGCATACAATTTTCTGCTTCCAACTGTCAATGCCTAATTCATTAAAATTTATTAAATAACACTTTTCACAATAAAAATTGCAACTCCTTTCAATTCTTTAGGTTCCTTCTAGAAATTCTTTTAAAGTCTACCTGTAAGATCTAAAGGAAGAGTGTAGTTCAGCAATTTCTACCAGGGTTGTTTTAGCTTACCCTAGACAACTATCGAAATTATTGTATAAAGATCACAAATTCATAATAACCTGCCTCTGTGTACCTGATTAAATCTCCCAACGATGATTAAATTTAAAAACATTATAAATTGAAGCATTAAAATTAAAATGACCGCAAGTGTGATACTTAATGAACATCAAAATTCTAACCTTTTTAACCAAGCAAATAAAATAGACATCAAAATACCCTCCTAACCAATTTCAATCTAAGATCTATCATCTAAATTTTGAAGACAAATATGAAGATTAATGAAAACTCCGAACATATCCATGTAAAAACCATTTTTGTAACCATCTATAACTAAGAATTATGAGCACAGTTTAAATTTAAAAACATTAGAAATTGAAGCCTTAAAATTAAAATGCCTGCAAGTGTGATACTTAATGAACCTCAAAATTTTAACTTTTTTAACCAAATAAATAAAATAGACATCAAAATGCCCTCATAACCAATTTCAATCTAAGATCCATCATCTAAATTTTGAAGACAAATATGAAGATTAATGAAAACTCCGAACATATCCATGTAAAACCATTTTTGTAACCATCTATAACTAAGAATTATAAGCACAGTTTAAATTTAAAAACATTAGAAATTGAAGCCTTAAAATTAAAATGATTACAAGTGTGATACTTAATGAACATCAAATTCTAACTTTCTAAACCAAGTAAATAAAATAGACATCAAAATGCTCTCCTAATCAATTTCAATCTAAGATACATCATCTAAATTTTGAAGACAAGTCTGAAGATTAATGAAAACTCCGAACATATCCATGTAAAACCATTTTTGTAACCATCTATAACTAAGAATTATGAGCACAGATTATATTTAAAAACATTAGATTCTGTGGCTTGCTCAAGAAGGAAATGAGATTGATGAATTTAAGAGACATCGAGTTCAAGGGTATAAACACTTTGTTGTTATTGTTCGTACAATCAATGAAGATTTCAACAGACTCCTTAAAATATAATACTCTCCTAACCCAATTGCTAAGAATAGTTGGAAACTAATATACCCAAAATCTTCATAATCAAAGTGAAATTCAATGTAATGGAAAAAATAATCTCTCTCACTAACCATCCTAGTCCTTGCATTGAGAAACTAATAAAAAAATCCTAACCATCTAAACTTCAAACAGCTGACTGCATGCAGGAAATTTGGCTAAGCAAATCCCAGTTTTTGACATTGACAATCATGCTAATTACAAACTCCAACTTGAAGTATAAGTCAACTTTCCGACAACAATCTAAAAAACCCTTTCGAGATTGTTTTCCAACCATCCATATATTCATAGTTCGACACTCAAAACTATCTAAACAATCCATCTTCTAGCAAAACAATGAGCATGATAAATTGATAATCAACTCCCATTATCATCAGCTAATTCCAAAATCCACGCTGACCCATCTCAATTTTCCAACTAAAAAACCCGCATTCGACAACTAATACCAACTCTAATTCAAAACAAATTGAGCAGCATTCTAAGACTTGCCTATCATTGATTGTACTCCTCCTCCTCTGTTCCGTCGCAGAATGCTTCGATCGCAGAGTCGTCGCCCTTCTCTGTTCTCCACTACTCCCATCAACTCTTACACGCAACCCACCTGCAAAATTCACACATTCAACATCCATTTAATAAGAAAACAGGGAGCAAAAAGAGAATTTTAAAATTACAACTACTACATAAAATCTTATTGCAAAAAATGAACCTTGCCTACAACAATTCCTTATCAAATCAAGAATTTCAATCCCAAGTAACCCAATTAACACAACAACATGAAATTATAAAAAATTAACCTTGCCTACAACAATCCCCTATCAAATCAAGAATTTCAATTCCAAGTAACCCAATTAACACAACTACATCAAAACTACAATAAAGAACCCGACTGTATACCTTAAAACGCAGTCGAGGAGGACAGTGCAATTAACACAACAACGTGAAATTGAAAAAAAAAATAACCTTGCTTACAACAATTCCATTAACTTCTGCAGTCGAGGAGGGCAGCGGCAAGAGGTGGGCCGTTGGGGCTGGTTTCAGGAGGCGGCCCGTCGTGGGGGTGGCTGCAGGAGGTAGGGTGTCGGGGTTGGCTTTAGGAGGTGGGGCATCGAGAGGGAACTGAGAAGAAAGAGAGGGGGGGGGGTCGGGAAGTGAGGAGTGAAAGAGGGAAGGGGAGGGGGGATCGATGAGAGAGGGAGAGAGAAAGAAAGGGTATTTAAAATTTGGGGTTTGAAATTTTGGGGAGGGGGGAATATGTTTTGTAAGGTTAGATCTGGGCCTTTGATTTTGAGGAGATTGAAGAAGAGCCACTTGATAGCTTTCTTTGTATTTTATTATATATATATATATATAGTAAGTCTATTAAGAGCTGGGAAGCTGAGATTCTTAACGAGAGCTGAGATTCTCAGTCGTTCGATTGCGATCCGATGGTCAAGATTTGATCCGCTATCAATTGATATGTTGAAGGGCAAAATAGTCATTTCTCAGCTCTCCTCTTTCTCATCTGAGCTACTCTCTCCCGTTTTCTCTCTTTCTCTCCTTTCACGAATCCGAAGAAATCCCCCCGATCGTGATCTTTCTCTCTCTTCGATGCATCACTCATCTCTCCCATTCTCTCTATCTCTTTCGAAGCTAGGGTTTTTTATTTTTGATTTTGGTCCATTGATGGGTTTGGCTGCTATCGAAACCCGCCCATTCGAAACCCTAGCAGCCAAACCCATCAATGGACCAAAATCAAAAACCAAAAACCCTAGCTTCGAAAAAGATAGAGAGAACGGGAGAGATGAGCGATGCATCGAAGAGAGAGAGAGAACACGATCGAGGGGATTTCTTCGGATTCGTGAAAGGAGAGAAAGAGAGAGAACGGGGGAGAGTAGCTCAGATGAGAAAGAGAAAAGCTGAGAAATGACTATTTTGCCCTTCAACATATTAATTGATAGCGGATCAAATCTTGACCGTCGGATCGCAATCGAACGGCTGAGAATCTCAGCCCTCGTTAAGAATCTCAGCTTCCCAGCTCTTAATAGACTTACTCTCTCTCTCTCTCTCTCTCTCTCTCTCTCTCTCTCTCTCTCTCTCTCTCTATATATATATATATATATATATAGTAAATAATAAGACATAGATTGGCCTCGAACTTGAGACCTCCTTTTACTCATTACATACTCATTACAAATTACCCCTAGTGGCACAAACTTTTTTTTATTAGAGTGTCACTTTTTTATATAATTAAGTTGTAAATAAATTTGAACTTTGAGGGTATTATGGTAACTAACAACAGTTGAGTAAATGAATGTGTCACGTCCCGCTTCCCAAAATAAGGAATACGAGTACGTAACGTAGGCCCATCGAATAATGTAAACACCATCCATAAGCTGTACCAGTTTAACTCAACAATATGAAATAACAATCACAACCACGTAAGAAGATATAATCACATAAACAAGATCAACTTCAATAATAAATGAGATAATCCAAATAATAATATCCAACATATGGGATAAAACAAACTTCGGGTCATAAAAGCCCAAAACAAAGCATAATGTCAAAGACAGTGTTCAAAAGAAATAAATCTAGCAATAAAGTAAATTAAGCAGCGCATTCTTTGGTTCTATCTTCTAGAATCGTTGCTCATCAATTCCTGCTGGTAGAGATTATTCAGTACCTGTAAATTCTTGATCTAAAAAAGAGAGAAAATAATGTCCGTAGAGCAAGTCATGGACAACAAGCAGAGAAAACAAGGAATAATAAAAACATGGTATATCAAAAGAAGGAACGTGATCAAAGTCAATATCAAAGTCAAAGATTGGCAATAATGTTAATGGTCTATGTTTAATCATACATTTAATTAATGGTTTCAATTCAAGTCCAATGATGATGATTGATGACAGTATACGGGATCAAGCATGAATGTCAAATGCATATTATTAATCATTTTATTAGTCTATCTAGTGCACGTACTACTGTCCCATTCCACAGGTTCAGCGCAAGCATACAGTGAACGCTTTAGACTGATGGTGAATTCACAGATCATGTACTCGGCCCAGTAATCAGTGATTAATGTTCAGTGACAGTAATTATCAAGCAGTATTTTACGACCATCAGTTAGTACAAGTCAGGCAGTAAGGTCCGACCGAGTACAGTTTCCGATTGTTCACTATCAAGTAATCCCATAATACCCCGACTTGTTAATATTTTATTTCATCCTATGTCAGCATGCAAGAAGGTATCAATGTTGTATCATGCTAGGTGTGACTAATTCTACTCGTTACAGACAAAACAAGAAACAAACATATTAAATTAATACAAATCACACAATATGGACAGCATGACGTTGCTGTACAAAAAAACAGATTACCGCTACTACAGAAAAGTAAATATGGATCCGTCAGAAATTCTAGAAACTAGACTCTCTGCCGGTTCCAGCGAATATATATAAGATATATAAAAGTTACAGAAACTAGGTTGAAAGTCTTATTCTTTTCAAATTTTATGTTCAGGCAGTAAGTTATAAATTGTGTTCAAACATATGAATTAGGTCAGAAAACTCCTCAATTAAATCTAAAAAATTCAGGGTGATCCCTACACATGTCTATTTTCAGCCAAATTAATTTCATATTTTTATTTTACTATTATCATGTCCTATTTAATTGTGAAACAGAAAGATACGCATGAATTTGTGAATCTGAAAATTCAGACACAGTTGTACTAAAGTACTGATATCTAACAGATTATATATCGGAATACTATTTCATCGAAAGTTCTGGAAAATAGACTCATGAGGCTATAATTCATATTGAGAAAGTTATTTCAAATTACAACAGCAACATGGTAAAAAATCTGATACAAAAAGAAACAAACAGCAGGCTAGAATATAACTCAATATGAATAGGCAACAACTTTATCACACAACCACATAGTTCATGCTAATTAATAATCAAAGTGATGTTAGATGTTTAACATGCATATTTCTAGGTTTAAGATGCAATTTTACAGGCATGGTAATCAATTCATTAATCAGATTCAACCGACATATTCAGTTCCTCAAATAATTCTATAACATGGATCTAGTTATTTTTCATGTAAACGTGCATATGCAATGTACAAGGGGGACTAGGTTTTAGATCGAAGATGTAGGCACAATGTTAAGAATATATCGGGTTAGCTCGTGTAAACCCTCAATATACTTAACCGAATTCAAATAGCAGTATGATAAAAATGATTGAGATCTACTTGCGGAGATCAAAGAATCTTGAACACAAATAATAAAGGAGTTCAAGAAGAGACTTGCATGTTAGATGATAATTTCGAATATATAGAATAACGGGATGAGAATCCCGGGCGACGAACCACGAACACGAGAACACAGAATCACGGGCGAACTACGTGCACAACTAATCACAACAACTCTCCAACACAAATCACAAAACCGCAAACGGCCGATCTCTCCACCAAAACAGCAAACACCAAAACTAATCCCCCCTACTACCGAACACTAAACATCAATGGAGAAGGGAGGGAGAGCAGCGACGATCGGCGACTGGCGGCACTGGCGGCGGTGGTGCACGACTGCAAGCAGGCGATCAGGGATGGTTGACGGCGAGGCGCTAGCGGTCGGGAGGCGACGCAGCGACGAGCACGGCGGGGGAAAATGAAGCTCTATTTCTCACTGAAACAGAGGAGGACGAGAAAGCGGGGTTCGGGTGCTCTGGACGGCGACGAGGAAGAAGAGGGGGTCACTGGTGGTTGTAGGGAGGATCGAGGTGGTCGACAAGGTTGGATAGCGACGAGGTTTGAAGGTTGATGACGAGTGGCTTCAGTTGGTGCTTGAATGATGTAGGGGGTCGAAGCTTGGGCGAGGATGGGGATGCGAGGGTGGTGGACCTGTGGGTGATGACAGGATGATCGGAGCAACGGGAGGGGCGACGAGAGGCGGACGGGGACTTGAGCGGTGATGGGTTGAAAGGAAATAGAGAGAGGGTCGGGGGCTAAAGAGAGAGATGAGAGCGGCAGTAAGAGAGAGTTTAGAATATTTAATTAGGGTTTTTAAAAGAGTATTTATATAGGAGATTAAGATGTGGGGTTTTGGGTTGCGGGTTAATGAGTTTAGGGTACAGGTTTAGGCTCCCCAAAAGAGAAGAATGAATATAGATCAATGAGATAGACATATAGTAGATCAATTCAAACTGAAAACACAAATAGCAAAATTTGTAGTAAGCCAAAAATGCAGGATTCAAGACAAAAGAGTACAAATGATCAAGAGAGAGTAAATAAGCCCAAAGAGAAACAAGATTTATTATTCAAAGAAAATTCAGATACAATAATCAAGAAAAAGAAAAATAAATTACAATAAAATCCAAAATAGAAAAATAGGGGTTACAGAATGGTTAATATAAATTTTACTTTAAAATGACTGGTTGAGATTAGATGGTTGAATGCCTACAAATTATAGGTTGTCTACAAATGACAACCCCAACTCTCCCATTATAATATTACTAGTAGTTTACACGTGCAATGCACATTTTAATAAACATAGTTTTTTAAAATAAAAGTTTAGACATAGTCATGAATTGAACCTAGGACCTCCTTTATAATAGTTATGCACGTGTGTTACACGGGTTGGTAGATTGACAAAATATTTACAAATGACACTAATGCCTTCTCACATTATAATATTAGAGATATTATATCTCTAATATATCTCTAATATTATAATGGGAGAAGGCCTTAGTGTCATTTGTCATTTTGTCATTCTACCAACATGTGCAACGCACGTACATAACTAATATAAAGAGGTTTCTACGTCAGAGTTTTTATTTTTATTTTTTAAAATTATTAAAATGTGCATTGCATGTGTAAATTACTAGTTATATTATATTAGAGATTAGAGATTTAAATAATTAATTGGAGTTTAATTCGGTTGGGGTGAGATTAGGATGTGTGGTTTAGATTTAGTTAGGTTATGTTTGGAACTAATTGTTTGGTGTAGATTTAATTGATAGATTAGTTAGGTTAGGGTTAGATCTGATCTAATTGTGTGGTGTAAATTTAATTGAGGTTGAATGCATACAAATCACAGTTTGTGACAACTCTTGAATTATAATATATTATTAGAGATTAGAGATTATATGTTATAGATCTGTTGAAATTATTTGGAGGTGTACATTTGGATTTTGAGAGTTGTTGTGGAGGTCACTTCTTATTTGAAGGTGTATGTTTGGATTTTGAGAGTTGTTGTGGAGGTCACTTCCAAATAATAGTAGGAAAGAAGGGAAGGAAAAAAAAATGTCAACTAATGTTTTTCTTTGTGGGATCTTCGGCTTGACCAAAATCTTCTTTGTTTTCATCATAGAGTTAATAATATTTACACGGTTGCTCATCACAATTTCTCCTTCATCTTTTCCTGAGCAAGTGAGGCTACTGCTAGGAAGAATATGTGGAGTGCTACGCATCAGGAGGGAGTGAAGCGGCTTCACTCAGTGTACATCACCAGACAACAGATGTCTGACATTGTTCCAGATGTGGTCGTTAGTCTTAGCCTAGTTGTCTTTTTTTTTCCTTCTTTGTTATTATTGTTTTTTTTTTTTTGTAATGGAAAAGATTGAATATGGCCAACAGAAAAATAGAACATGAAGCAACATAACCAGTATATACAATTAGAGCTCACTCTAGCACCCTTAGAGGGTGGGCCACAAAAACTAAAACTAAAACTAAAACTAGGTCGACTTATCCCCGACCTCCACCAATAATGTACTGGACCCCATCTTGAGCCCAGTCACTTGTATTAGCTATGCAGAAAAGTTATTATCACTGTTAAGATAAATCAGAGAGATGAAAACAATACTGAACATTGAATTGAGTTCAACCAAGTACAATACCACATATATATAGGAGGAGTACAAATATCAAAACAACTCTACAACCAATATGAGACTATAATATCTAACACCACCACTCAAACTCACGATGGGTCAAACAGTGTGAATTTGCCTACTAAGTATCTAAATCTCTAAACAGTATGAGATTTGGTGAAGAAGTCTGCAGTCTGTTGGGAAGATGTAACAGAATGGAGAGAAATGGTCCGTGCCTCAAAGCGCTCACAAACATAATGGCAATCAATCTCTATATGCTTCGTTCGCTCATGAAAAACTGGGTTGCTTGCAATGTGTAATGCACTCCGGTTATCACAATGAAGAGGAGTAGCTCCTGTAAGAGTGACACCCATATCTGATAACAGCCAACGAACATTAACAATCTCTCTAGTAGTAGCTGTCATTGCTCTGTACTCAGCTTCTGTCGAAGAACATGCAACAACTGCCTATTTCTTACTTCACCATGAGATCAGCGAATCACCAAGAGATAGACAGAAACCGGTGGTAGACCGTCTGGTAGTAGGATCACCTGCCCAATCAGAATTAGAATATGTACTCAACTCTAGTTTGGATGTAGCAGGCATAAATAATGAGCGAGTAATAGTGCCCTGAAGATATCTGAGAATCCGAAGAAGAGCACCGTAGTGAATTGATGTAGGAGCAAAAACAAACTGACTGACAATACTGACTGCATGAGCAATATCGGGTCTGGTCATGCATAAGTAGACAAGCTGTCTAACAATCTGTCTGTATCTAGTAGGATCAGGAAGGAGCTCACCATCAGTGGGACGAAGCTTCACATGAAGCTCTAAGGGTGTATCGGCTGATCTACTGTCAGAAAGGCATGCAGCGGAGATAATATCTGATGTGTATTTCTGTTGAGAAATGAGTATCCCCCGAGATCCATGAGCAATCTCTAGGCCCAGAAAATAACGTAGTCTGCCAAGATCTTTCATATGGAACTGCTGATGAAGATATTTCTGGGTGGATGTAATGCCCACAGAGTCATCCCCAATAATGATCATATCGTCAACTTAGATTAGTAGAATTACCCTCCCCTGTGGTGATGACTGCATAAACATAGAATGGTCCTGAGAACTCTGACTAAAACCAGCCTTGGTGATGACAAGGCAAAAACACTCAAACCAGGTTCGAGGGGCCTGCTTCAAACCATATATAGCCCGACGCAACCGGCAAACATGACGAGGAGGAGTAGGGAGGCCAGAAGGAGGATCCATATAAACAATCTCAGATAAGGTACCATGAAGAAAAGGATTCTTCACGTCCATCTGGTATAACGACCATTGGCGGATGACTGCAACAACAAGAAGAGTGCGAACAATAGTCATCTGTGCAACGGGAGTAGCACTGTCACATTTACCCAATACCCGGACCCGATCCGGACCCGAACCAGACCCGAATCGGACCTGACATTGGACCGGAACCGGCCCGACCTATACGGGTCCGAGTCCGGGTCCTAAAATAAGACCCGATGCACTTTCGGGTCCGGATCCGGATCCGCTCAAAATAGAACCGACCCGGACCCGGACCTGGACCCGTTAAAAAATACCGCCAAACATATAGATTTTGAATAATAGGGTTATAGGAATATACATATAAAAATAATTGTTGAAGATAGATATGTAAATATAATATTAATTCATGTACTTAAGTGTAAAAATTATTAAAATCGTAGGGTATCGGGTGCAAAAATACTTAAGTGCAGATATTTATTCTTTACTATCGGACCCGACGAGTAATTTTTTTTAATTAGGACCCGGACCCGGACCCGGTTCTTGCAAGTCCGGGTACGGGTCCTATTTTTTGACCCGTGAGGTAACCGGTCCGGATTCGAATAGTGGAGGACTCGACCCGATAGGACCCGATACCAGCTCTAAACGGGAGCAAAAGTCTCATCATAATCAATGCCATGCTCCTGAGTAAATCCTCGAGCTACTAGACGAACCTTGTGTCGCTCAATAGATCCATCAGGTTGATATTTGACCTTGAAGATCCACTTGCAGCTAATAGGCTGAACGCCCTCTGGTAGAGGAACAACATCCCAAGTGTCAGTCCGATCAAATGTGTAGTGTCCCAAATTTCTAATATAATATCTTAGAAAATACGTGGCACAATTCCCAGCATCAACTTCAAATGTAATATTAAACAAAGTCAATACCAATAATTTTCAACTTTCATTTCAATAATCAATTTCATAGCACAGCAGAATACAATACACCTTAATCACAATTCTCTTTTCTTTATAACACTTTCTTTTACAATTACATAAATCATTACATCGCTTGAACTTAGGCATCCAAATCCGAGCCTTAAGAAATCACCTGTAAAATATGAGGCTAGAGATAACCCTAACCCCCAAAACTAAAGGGGCCAACCATAAAGGTGTGAGTGACATATAAACAAGCAACATAAGTTAAGCATAGATTCATAAACAACATGTAATAAACAAGAATACATAAAATGTGACGTAGCAAGAAAACATGAAAATATCAAGTGAAACTAGACTAAGTGTCAAGTGTAGAAAACAGAAAACACATGCATGAAACCAAGTCAAGAAAACACAAGTCTATATGCTGACTCTCTAATACGTACTTGTCAGAGTCTATGCATCCCACTCTACATAGGTCCGGTGCAAGCCCTTAGCTTCTCCACATTATAGGGTTTAATCCCCCGCTATGCAACTAATCCTAACATGATGACTACTACGAGATAAAGATAAACTGTGAGTATTAGCCCATGCTCCGATAATTCCGGAGGTCAATCTCTATCCATAGATAATTTCGGAGATTATTTTACTCACACCTGGGATTGAGAATACCCCATACCGCAAGCAATGGCACCTCATCACACGGATATCACATGTGCGTCGCCTCGACCCCGATAATTTCGGAGATCAATCCCACACTACAGGTAATTCCGGAGACTATTTCACTCGCACTTGGATAATTTCGAGGATTATCTCACACCACAAGCCATACTGAGGTCCATAACCCATGTTCTCGTTCATCATATCACCACTAGTGCCTGTCCTTATCATTTAAGTTATTTAATTACTTTACGAATCTTCTAGAGTTGGTGTACCCTACCAGACTTAACTCAACAACTGATCAACTAAAATTGCCTCAACAGGCTCAAACATAAACACCTCAATTGCCGGTATACTAGGGTCACCCACACCCTCTAGAAACTCACATTCAAATATCCAAACCAATTTTCCAATATGAATTGCTCAGTCAAAACAACTTGAAAACATATATTAAGTAGAAGATAAAGTATAGAATAGTAAGTTATAGATTAAAACATTGCGAGAATAAATCATTTAAAAGAATATTAAAAAATATAAAGATACATCAGTACCAGTCGACTATAGACAAGCGTAAGTTGACTGTCTAGAAAGAGAATTCCATGGTTTTTAAGAAAATAATTCTAAGTATAGCAGTCGACTCTAAAGGGTATAGGTCGACTGTCCAGAGAGAAAAATTACAATAACTTCAAGAAAATAATTCTAAGTGGTACCAGTCGACTATAAAAGTCATCAGTCGACTGTCCAGAACGAGATTTCAAGAAAAACTAGAGAACATTGCAGCTGGGTCGTGTCGGTCGACTGAGAAGTCATACCAGTCGACTGTCGACTTACAGACTGCATACTTTTGGTTGTGCACATTTCAACCGATACGTAGTTTTACTTTATAAAAACGATTTCTACGTAAGCTTATTTCTTATATGATCAAATACAACTTGTAGGACATATAATAGTCCATAAAACTAAATCAAAATTACTTGAATTTATAAAAATAGAGATTTTGTTGATTTCTTTCGATTAAAACATGGATTGTTCATATAGTCAAAATAGAGTTTCTTAAAAAAATATTGATCACTGAAATAGTTTCGTATTCAGTTCCAAACCATATAAATATCAAAATCTCAAAGAATCCCCAATTTGGGTATACTTCCTCAACTCAACTAAATTTCCAATTTCGATTTTCATGTCATGATCTCTTGATTCATACTGTTCCTTTCAAATTTTCTCAAAACTGAATTACTACTACAACTCACAACCATAATCGATTTGGAACATCACCATAGCAAATTTTGTATTCAACCAATACTCAAAAGTAATAAAAGTTTCACCTTTATTAGATTCATGTATAAAATCTACCATATTCAATCAATCCAACTTTAATCCAAAAGAAATAGTCTACCCATGATCTCTAATAGGACACTCATCATTCTCGAATTACTCACATACAATTTTATTCACAAACGACTAGGGTTTCACAAGATCCAATTTTTCATCCATCAATCCATCCAACTCGTCATGTACATATTCATACTCAAAACCCTAAAAATGCTTTCTAGTAGATGAAATTCAACATCCAAGATCAATCAAAACATTCATATCATTCGCATACAACATACACAAAAGAAAATAAAACACAACAAATCACTCACCTCGAATGAAGAAAATCTGGAAATAAAACTTTCCTTTCGCGAAATCCAAGATCACCTTCTTAAATCTCCAAGAATAATAAAACCTTTGTGTTGTGCAGCGAAAGACGGCTGCACTTCTTTTAAATAAGCTGGGATTGAAGATTTTAGGGTTTTAAACACATTTGCAAAATAACTCCTTGAAAATATAACTTTACATAAATAGATCCCTATACTTGAAAACTTGATATAAACCAATTAAATTGAGATTTAAAAGTAAAATAGACACCTTATTTCCAGCCGGCACTGTTTGAAAAGTCCAAAAAATAGTTTTGCACTTTCATCCCTCAAAATGATAATTTTGCAAAAAGATCCTTCTTTTTCTTAATATTTGCAAACAGATCCAATAAATATCAGAAAAATCTAGAAAAATTATAAATAATCTCAAATAATAAATGATGATTTTCCATGAAGAAATTTTGGCTTTTGAACTTCTCAAGAAAATATTTGCACGTGTTTTGCACGTGTAAAAAGATAATTCTTCAGAAAATATTTATTAAATCTCCCAAAAATTATTTTAATTCATTTATAAACCTTTAAAATTATTTTTTAAAATACGGGGTACTACAAAATGCACTGAATTCCTCTGCAATAGCTTTCCTCCATTCAGGATATTGAATTGCGTTTTTATAGGTTCTGAGCTCACGTGTAGTGTATAGCAGTGAGATATGCATGAAACTGTGGTGAGTAGGAAGCTAGGGTGGCAAAACCAAACTGGTCAGAAGGACCAGTGGCATAAGGTGTATAACGTGCCAGAGGAATACCAGAAGTGAAATGGGTAGACTGACGAAGATGTGGTGGACTGACAGGGTGTGGGGAGGCTGCGACTGGAACTTGAAGATGAAGGTTTTTTTTTTTTTTTTTTTTTTTTTTTTTTTTTTTGTTGTTGTTGTTGTTGTTGTTGTTGTTGTTGTTGGGTTGAGATCTAGGGTTTTGAGAAGAAATGTGTATAACTTGGCTGTTGAAATTTGAGAATTTTTATGAGCAAATTTAAGAAGGGAAATTTTGGATAATTGGCTCACGAACATAAAGGCAATGAATCTCTATATGCTTCGTTCGCCCATCAATCTTTATATGCTTCGTTCGCTCATGAAAGACCGGGTTGCTTGCAATATGCAATGCACTCCGGTTATCACAATGAAGCGGAGTAGCTCCTGTAAGAGTGACACTTATATCTGATAACAACCAACAAATATGAACAATCTCTCTAGTAGTAGCCGCTATAGCTCTGTACTCAGCTTCAGTCGAAGAACATGCAATAACTGCCTGTTTCTTACTTCGCCATGAGATCAGCGAATCACCAAGAAATAGACAAAAACCGGTGGTAGACCGTCTAGTAGTAGGATCACCTGCCCAATCTGAATCAGAATATGCACTCAGCTCTAGTTTGGATGTAGCAGACATGAATAATGAGCGAGTAATAGTGCCCTGAAGATATCTAAGAATCCGAAGAAGAGCACCGTAGTGAACTGATGTAGGAACAGAAACAAACTGACTGACAACACTGACTGCGTGAGCAATATCAATTCTGGTCATGCATAAGTAGACAAACTGTCCAATAATCTGTCTGTATCTAGTGGGATCAGGAAGGAGCTCACCATAGGTGGGACGAAGTTTCACATGAAGCTCTATGGGTGTATCGGCTGATCTACTGTCAGAAAGGCATGCAGCGGAAATAATATCTGATGTGTATTTCTGTTGAGAAATGAGTATTCCTTGAGATCCATAAGCAATCTCCAGGCCCAGAAAATAACGTATTTTGCCAAGGTCTTTCATATAGAACTGCTGATGAAGGTATTTCTGGGCGAATGTAATGCCCGCAGAGTCATCCCCAGTAATGATCATATCGTCAACCTAGAGTAGTAGAATTACCCTCCCTTGCGGTGATGACCGCATAAACATAGAATGGTCCTGAGAACTGTGACTAAAACCAGCCTTGGTGATGACAAGGCGAAAACACTCAAACCAGGCTCGAGGGGCCTGCTTCAAACCATATATAGCCCGACGCAACTGGTAAACATGAAGAGGAGGAGTAGGGAGACCAGGAGGAGGATCCATATAAACAATCTCAGATAAGGTACCATGAAGAAAAGCATTCTTCACGTCCATCTGCTATAACGGCCATTGGTGGATGGCTGCAATAGCAAGAAGAGTACGAACAGTAGTCATCTGTGCGACGAGAGCAAAGGTTTCATCATAATCAATGTCATACTTCTGAGTAAATCCTCGAGCTACTAGACGCGACTTGTGCCGCTCAATAGATCCATCAGGTTGATATTTGATCTTGAAGATCCACTTGCAGCTGATAGGCTGAACGCCCTCTGACAGAGGAACAACATCCCAAGTACCAGTCTGATCAAATGCACTGAATTCCTCTGCAATAGTTTTCCTACATTCAGGATATTGAATTGCATCTTGATAGGTTCTGGGCTCACGTGTAGAGTATATAGCAGTGAGATATGCATGAAACTGTGGTGAGTAGGAAGCTAGGGTGGCAAAACCAAACTGGTCAGAAGGACGAGTGGCATCAGGTGTATAACGTGCCGGAGGAATACCAGAAGTGGAACGGGTAGACTGACGAAGAGGTGGTGGACTGACATGGAGTGAAGGTGAGGACGGTGGAGTAGGTGCATGTGTCGGTGGGAAAGTAGGTGGGATGGGTGTTGGCTGTTGTGGGGATGCAGGTGGTGTTTCGGTAGGGGGAACAACAGGTGTAAGGACTGCAGAAGATGTGAATGGAGCCAGAGGAGTGGGATCAAAAGGAATGCAGGAAGATAAAGTCTAGGGGCTAGCAACAACTGGAGAATTGAGAAATCTAGTATCCTCGGGGGGAGTCAGGTAGTAAGGAGAGTCTTCCACAAAGGATACATGTCGAGAAATACGGACACGACCCGCTGATGGATCAAAACAACGATAACCTTTGTCTTCAGGACTGAGACCTAGGTTTACGCACTTAGTAGCACGAGCGGAGAGCGTCGTGTGCTCAGTAGGAGGGAGAAGGACGTAACAGGTGCACCAAAAGGTACGGAGCATACTGTAGTCGGGAGGTGAATGATAAAGAGCCTCATAAGGCATCGTACCAGCTAGGGCAGACGATGGAGTAATGTTGATGAGACTAATAGAGGTCATGATAGCTTTAGCCCAGAAAGAATGAGGAGCGAAAGAGGAAAGTAAAAGAGTGCGAACCGTCTCAAGGATGTGACGATACTTGCGTTCAGCTACACCATTCTGCTCATGTGTGTGAGGGTAGGATTGCTGAAAAAGGGTGCCATGAGACTGAAGGATCAATCTCATAGTGGTGAAAGTGTACTCACATGCACCGTTCGATCGAAAATTCTTAATGCGCACACCGAACTGAGTGTGAATCATAGTTGTAAAGAACCGGTAAATATCAAGTATCTCAGATTGCTGATGCATAAGAAAAATCCATGTATGTCTAGTGAAGTCATCGATGAAGACAACATAATAGAGATAGCCTTTCCAAGAAGGTACGGGAGAGGGTTCCCATATGTCAGAATGAACAAGTTGAAAATGATGAGTGGTTTCAGAAGTTCTTTTGTGACTAAAGGGTAGGGCAATGTGTTTGGCCAAAGGACAACCCTGACAGTCAGATAAATATTTAAAAGTGAGAGAACCAAGGGCACCACTGCGAGCTATAGTCTGGAGTCGTGATGCGTTAATATGACCTAAATGTCTGTGCCACAGATCAGCATCAGAGGAAACAATACTGGCAAAACTAGAAGAAGAGTGATGTGCACGAAGAAAATCTAGATAATATAGACGACCCTGTCGACTAGCACGCCCAAACTCCTCACGGTGGAGGAATCAGTAATAAAACAACCTAAAGAGTCAAAAGTAACATCAAGACCTCTATCGCACAACGCACTAATAGAAATAAGGTTTATTGATAAATGTGGAACATAAAGAACATATGGTAATGTGAGAGTGCGAGAGCTAATTGTCCATGAGTGTGTAATAAGAAGTGGTGAGCCATCAGCTGTGTGAAGATATGGAGAGTGAGAGGAAAGTGTTGTGCAGGTGGTGAATAGTGTTTGATTACTAGTGAGATAATGTGATGCACCAGAATCTAAAATCCAAAATGAATTTATACCGGGAGTGGGAGAAAGTGCAGGAGCAGAGGAGCCAACATTGATAGACTGATCCATGAGCTGTAGTTCCAGCTGAGTGAGGCGTTGCTGAAGATTAGCCCAATCAGCAGGAGACGACAAGGCTGGAGCGACGAGCATGGCTGAGGATGTGAGGGACAACTCACTGCGAGGGCTGCTGTGACTGAGAGCACAATGTGGAGGAAGATGCTGCTGGTGTCTGAATCGAGGTAGGGAGCAGGACGGTGCTACCGATGTCGGAAGTAGAGGTGAGGTAGGGTGAGCAATGATGTGAGGAGAAGATAGGAGGCCGGAGGCAGACTGAAAGTGGCGCTGTTGCTGTTTGAATCTGGAGGAGAACGAGAGGCGGTTGCCTCGGGAAAGTCAGCGGAGGCGGAAATATGTGGGAGATACTGAGATTCCATCAAGTAGTAGTACTTGTATATATAATAATAATAATAATAATAATAATAATAATAATAATAATAATAATAATAATAATAATAATAAATTTTTTGATTTTTTTGTTTTGATTTTCGATTTTTTTTTTAATTTAAAGAAAACATGATAATGGAGAAGTAGAGTTAGTGAGGTGGGAGAGGAGAGGGGCGGCTAGGGTTTGTGATTTGAAAGTTCGAATTCGGGGGTGGGAGAGGAGGGAGAAGTTCAGATCTGGGGGAGATGCGGGGAAGTTCGGATCTGGGGAGCACAGGGTTGGCGATGCGGGAGAGGGCGAGAAGTTCGGAGTTGGAGGTTGAAGACGGCGATTTGGGTCGCGATGTGGGAGAGGGCGAGATGCGAGAAGTTCAGATCTGGGGAGTACAGGAAAAAATGTCTATTGTTCAGATCTGGGGAGATCTAAGGTTTTTAGAAAAAATGTGTATAACTTGGCTGTTGGAATTTGAGAATTTTTGATGAGAAAATTTAAGAAGGAAAAATTTGGATAATTGGTTTTGACAGGGTGTGGTGGACTGACAGGGTGTCGGGAGGCTGCGACTGGAGCTTGAAGACGAAGGGTTTTTTTTGTTTTTTTGTTTTTTTTTTCTTTGAGATCTAGTGTTTTTGGGAAGAAATTTGTATAATTTGGCTGTTGGGATTTGAGAATTTTTGTTGAGATAATTTAAGAAGGAAAAATTTGGATAATTGGATCTGATACCATGTTAAGATAAACCAGAGAGATGAAAACAATACTGAATATTGAATTGAGTTCAACCCAGTACAATACCACCTATATATAGGAGAAGTACAAATATCAAAACAACTGTACAACCAATATGAGACTATAATATCTAACAATCACATTAAGAAATATTTTTGGTTGCAAAGCAAGTAAAAGTAGCTTAATGTTTACGGAGTTATCTTATATTACATATTGGAATTTGATTTCACATAAATGTTCCAATGAAATATAATGGTGACAAAATGTCTCATGTTTTTATCAATTTGCAACAAGTCAATATACCACACTAGATTCATGGACAATGCATAGTTAAGGCCTAGGTAGAGATGAGAGAGACGACGGAAAAGTGTGGAAAAAAAATTAAAGAAAATCAAGGAGAAAGTTATTTTGTACTTGTTGGAAATGTTGGGTGTTTTTTATATATCAAAACTCAAAAGCAAATATTGAGAGTGTTTTAAGGATTATGCCCTCTTTTTTCTTGTTAGTCTATATATTTTAAAGATATATTACCAAATTTATGCCGAGAGAATTTGAGTCTAACTCATGAAGTTTGATTTCAAAGCACGGAGGCCAATTGAAGATGTTGTGCTAAGGATTACGTACGCCATAGATGGTGTTTTGGGAAAACCAGCAGTTCTTTTTTGGTGTAATTTTGATGTTTTGTTGGCTTAACTTATGTCTATTGTTACCTCAAAAAAATAAAATAAAATAAAATAAAATAATAAAATAAAATAAAAAAATAAAATAAAAATAAAAAATATGTCTATTGTTTGGTTTCAATTATGTACGTACGACTTTGTTTTGTTAAAATTTTATTAATGAAACGGTGATGAGATCACCTTTATTTTTAATAAAAACACGAAGGCCAGTTATACACCTTGCATTATAAACTTGTAATGCTTAAAGGATATTAATTTTAGTTTTAAGCTATATCTTCAAATTATTTTACTTATGGCTACTCTAATGTTGGTGTTTATTTAAAAAAAAATTAAGCTATTCTTAGCTCACTCAGAGTTCTTTTTAAAGCAATGCTTAGCTCACTCAGAGTTTCAAATCACTTTACTACATGCACAAAAGGAAACACGTATTATGCAATGTATCAAGTTACAGTTGTTTGGTCAAAATCGTGAGTTGAATAAAGAACCAGAGCAGCTCGTTCTTCTTCAGATAATTCAACAAAACAAGTCAGAATTGTAACAAGCAAAATTTTTTTAAAAAATGAACAAAAGAGAAATTATAGAACCAATATTAGTTAGATAATAAGAAAATTACAAAACATATATATGCATCTTAGTCTCCATCTTTCCTCTCTCATTATAAAGATCACTCAATTATATAGTTAGTTTTTTTTTTCTTTTATATTAAGAATACTTAGATACGGTCTTTTTTCCTGTATTTATAGAATAATAATCTTAAAATATTTATTAGAATTAGTAGTTTTTAACTAACTTAAATGTATTATCTCTCGTAAAGTTATGAATAAATTCTAACAAATATCTCAAGGTAGTTACAAGAGATTGTATAAAATATTTTAAATATATAAAATATAAATATAAAAGAAAATAACATAAAAACAAAGCTTTAAAATCTTAAAAATATTTGAGACATATTTCTGGAAATAAGTGAGCATAATTCCAAACACAATCCTCTAGAGCTAGAGTTATTTTTCCTGTATTTTGTTGCACTTTAGTAAGTCGTTGCAGTATGTGAGAAACATAAAATTCACAACATAAAATACACCCTAAAATAAAAAACTAAATACAAAGTCAACCGATAACTCTTTTTCCGTAACAGTTCTCCCACAGAATATAGTATATGGTCGGAGGAATGGCACCTGCTACCAGGGGCAGATAGTGACGTATAACAACGAGGAGCTGGATAAGGATCCCAAACCCAGAGTGGCAGGACAAGCAATCAAGCAACAGGGTTGAGGTAAATATCTGGATTGGGATCTGGGTTTTAGTTGGAAACAATTGGGATGGGCTTTGAAAGTGCAATTTTATGCCTCTATATTTGATATATGGGCCTCCATATTGGGCTACAATATTTCCATGTCATCGAATTTTATAATGTTATTTTTAAAATCTCTTTGCTTAAGATTTACTATTAATTTACGCATGCGATACACGTCTTAATAAATGTATATTTTTAAAAGTAAAAATCTCTAACGTACTATGACATCGAATCTGAGACATCTTTCATATTAGTTATGTATGTACGATACACGTAAGTTGGTACGTTTACAGGGCCGGCCCCAGTATGGAGGCAGGTAAGGCGGCCGCCTCGGGCCCCAGCAGAATTTGCGATTTTTGGGGCCCCCAATTTTAAACTTCCCTGGTAAATATAGGCACGTATTTCGCGCGTAAAAAAAATATATGTTATTAGGGGCCCCATTTCGGAAGTTCGCCTAGGGCTCCCGGGAACTCAGGGCCGGCCCTGTACGTTTATAAACGACAACTCCAACCATCTCATTATAATATTAGAGATTAGAGATATTTATAATCTCAAAAATATAGTGCTATCGCCAAACAGTTGAACGGTATAAAACTAAAGAGATTGTGAGAGTCCCTTCATCTAACACCCATCTCCATGCTTGGCTTGACTTAGAAGCACGAAATACAATGGTGAGAGACCTGTTGATTGGCACAATAAGATGGGTGCTATTAAAATCAATTTTGATGGATATATCACTTGATAAGGATGGAGCTGGTTATTGCTTCATTGTGAGGGATTGCGCTGTCCAACTTCTTATTGCCAGCGCCGGCTTTGAGTTTCCGGAGCCCGAGGTGAAAAACTCAAATAATTATTTTTGGGATCCCTAATAACAAAATATTTTTCTACGTGCAAAATACATGTATATATTTACAAGAGAAATACAATTTTGGGTTCTAAAATTGTAAAAAAAAATTGGAGGTCTGCAGCCGCCTCACTTGCCTCAAGCAGGGCCGGCCTCGAGTTCCGGGGGGCCCTAGGCGAACTTCCGAAATGGGCCCCCCCCCTGCCCCATATAAAAATTAAAAAAAAAAATTACGCGCGAAACGCGTGCCTATATTTACAAGGGAAGTTTGAAATCGGGGGCCCCCAAAATGACGAATTCCGCGGGGGCCCGAGGCGACCGCCTTACCCGCCTTCATATCAGGGCCGGCCCTGGCCTCAAGGTGGGGGCCGACCCTGCTGATGGCTAGTGGTGGCCCTGTCGCCCTGGCCTTCGATCAATGTGGTTGAGTGGAGAGCATTTTTGGAAGCTTTGAAGAACATTCACCTCATGTTAACAAGGTGAAAAGGTGCACATGGAATGAGACTCACAAGTGGTTATACACAAAGTGAAGTACAATGGCCTCTGTGAACTTTTGAATGAGAACGAGGGGATGTTGAAGGATATATGATTGTTGGCGATATCCGCCATATTTTTTGATAGAGGTAGTTTTGTCGAGGTCGACAAGCTAGTCAATATTTTATCATTATGTTGAATGATGATATTCAGCTGGGACTCCTATTATAAGATGATGTTCGGGTGTCTATAGAACATGTGAATAGCATATCGTTTCCATCTTTGCTTATCAGACGGGAAATAGAATAGTGGGTTTTTATTAGGTATTACCTCCATAAAACACTAGTAATTTACATGTACGATGCACGTCTTAATAAATATAGTTTTTTAAAATAAAAATTTAGACATATATAGTCTGCTTTTGAACTTAGAACCTCCTTTATAGGGCTGTTCATCGGTGCAAAACCAAACCGAACCGAAAATAACCGAACCGAATCGAAATTTTCGGTTTGATATATTTGAAACCGAAATCCGAATCGAAACTGATAAAATTCGGTTTGAACCGAACCGAATTTTATCGGTTCGGTTCGGTTAAAAACCGAACTAACCGAACTTTTTAGAAGTTGTTCAATTTTGAATTTTACATGTGATTTTGAATGAAAAAAATATTATTCAATATTCGATACATTAGAATTTACAAGTTACAAATGAATACAATTATATAAGGTTACAATTTACAATTTAAAATTACACGTTTTTATAATACTTATTGTATTTTGCACTTGCACAAGCACTCGAGCATAGCTGCATAATCACTTGCACAATTGTAGAGGAGTGGAACTGTTACAACTGTATAACTGGCACTGCACTTGCATAAACACTTGCACAAGCATTTTGCACTTGACAATTCAATCCTGCACACATACTTGATACTTGAATAGACATGTAGACTAAGAGTGCATTTTGCACTCGCACAAGCACTCAAATCATATCTAGGGTCAAAGAATAGAGAAGTTGAGAAGTCATTTAGATTTAGCCGTTAGATCCCATTTACCCTAGATCCTGGGGGTGGAATTTATTTTGGTCAAAAAAAAGTTCGTTTTTTTGTTCGATTCGGTTTATTTAGAAGCCAACCAAAAACCGATCCGAACTCTCTAAAAAACTCCGGTTTGGATCAAAACCGAACCGAAAAACCGAACCAAATTGGTAAATTTCGGTTCGGTTCGGTTCGATAATCGGTTTTAACCAAATTATGAACAGCCCTACTCCTTTATAATAGTTATGCACGTATATTGCACGGGTTGGTAGAATGACAAAACATTTACAAATGACACTAAGGCCTTCTCCCATTATAATATTAGAGATATAGATATTTCTATATAAACCTCAATAAACTTTTTAAGTTTAAATAATACTCATTGAACTTATTAACGACCCTACCGATGGACCAAAACTTTGTGGTAAGGGTGAGAGTTTTAATATTTATATTCTAACATGCCCCACTGGTTGAGCGCCATCTTTTTGGGCCAAGACCTGGACTATACGCGGCGTTTTTTTTTTTTTCAATCCACATTTAAATAGCGCAGCCGGTGAGATTCGAACCTGGGTTGCTCTGATACCATATTAACGACCCTACCGATGGACCAAAACTTCGAAGTTGTGGTAAGGGTGAGGGTTTTAATATTTATATTCTAACAGAACTATTAAGTAACTTCGAATATCCCCCTAAAATATATGTTTAACGCCTAAATTACCCCCTCTCTCTTGTCACTTTCTCCACTTAAAACACTCAATATTGAATTCAATTTTTCCTCATTTTTCTTTTTTTTTGATAACGCGGATAGAGTCGTGAGACTCCAGCCCAATATATATAAATAAAAAATCAGAGTACAAACGGGCCCAATTTTACCAGAAGTAAAATTAAGCAAGCAAAAAACAAGGATATATACAAAAGGAAACGAGAGACAGTGGGAAACAGCTGATCAACCCCAAAAAGACACACACAACAAACATAGCGAAACCTCCACTCCAAGAGCAATAGCCAGAACTCAGTCGGAGCAGCCTTTTGCGATTCACCCAGCGGACTCACGCTGCTAGACAGCAAACATGGCTGCAGCGCCCATGACCAGTCACTCAGCGCTACAATACCCAGCCCGATCAGACGATCAGGCAGCGAGACCCACAGGAGGCCACCCAACACGTCCAAAGATAAATAAAAGCGAGCAAGCACAAGGAGAGATGAAGAACAGAGGGCCTCACTCCATAGACCCAGCAATACAAGGTACCAAGTCCAGATCAGAGCAAAGCAGACCAACGCCAACAAATCGGGCATCTGGGCTAACACTTGAAGTCGGCAGACCACAGGATAACTAGAAGCAACGCCACAGCAAAAACACAATAGAGCCCCAAAACACAATAGATAAAATTTTTCCTCATTTTTCATCCCTCCTTTTCTACCTTAGTTTTTCTCTTAGTTTTTCATTCTTCTTCCATTCTATCTCTAATTGTCTTTCTTTGTGTCTTTCTCTATATATTTCTATATAGTTTTGAACAAACTTTATAAGTTGTTTGAAAAAATCCAACCAATAAACTCGTTAAAACTAATTGGAGAAATAACTAATCTCCTTAATATCTCTAAGAGTCTATTTTGTTTAAGCATGTTTTTTTTTTAGGGACATAAAGGAAGCGGAATGAAAAGATGAGAGATGAAGAAAGGAGAAGGAAGGAAGGAAGGAACGATGATGACAAATGAGGGGTGAATTGGTTCAATGGCGAGTATTTTAAGTGGGAAAGATAATAATGAAATAATATATTTTTTGTGACGGGATTAGGAAATGGTAGTTTAGGTATTAAAAATTAATATAATTTAGGTTTGGAGGAATTTTGAATTAACTTAATGATTTAATGAGAATTATTTAGAATTACAGCGTTTAATTTGTTGGAAGTTATAAAAAAATACATAAGTTTTATTGGATAATATCTATAAAAAAATCCAAAAAAGATAAAATAATAAGAATCCTTTTATCATTAGATAGATATATTGTTGCGGGAAGAAAACTGGCCGCCTGTAAGGTCAAATAGGATTCGTTCTTTTAGTTAGAAAATATAGGATTTGGGTTCTAAGCATGGACCAAGAAATTCGTTTTTCTTTGCTAATCAGTATGGGCCAAGCTTGCCTATATATTTGATATAGATGGGCCTTACATTTCTCCACTTATTTATTTGCTTCCGATATTAGACTTAGTGTCGTTTATCCTAAAAAGAAATATATATATAGGGAAAGGCTCCGTTGCACACTGGGCTAGTGTGCAAGCCCGTGCGCACTCGCCGTGGGCCGTCCGATCTAAGATCTCATCTTGATCAAGATCCAGCGGTTGAGAAGCATTCCGCTACTCTGCCTAATATGGGGTGGGGGGGGGGGGGGGGGGGGGGGTATAATCGTAATTCCCCCCCCCCCCCCACTGTCTATCTGTCTCACTCTCTCCCTCTCTCTCCCGCTCATCTCTTCATCGATCGAAAAACCCTAGCCCCCTTTACGACCCATACTCCGATCGCCTTTCCCTCTCTCTCCCGCTCATCTCTTCATCGATCGAAAAACCCTAGCCCACTTTCGCACCCATACTCCGATCGCCTTTCCCTCACTCTCCCGCTCATCTCTTCATCGATCGAAAAACCCTAGCCCCCTTTCTCACACATACTCCGATCGCTCATCTTCGGCCCCCCAGTCCCTTCCGCTCTAACTCCAGCCCCCTTTCTCACCCCTAGATCGGAAAATACCCTCTATCTCTCCCTCATCTCAAACCCTAGCTGCGAAACCCTGAAGGAAAAACCCTAGCCCCCTTTTCCCCGATCGCTTCAGCTGCGATCCCCCTTTGTGTTTCGATCCTGTTCTTGAGGCTCTTATCTTACTCGATTCCCCATTTTCAGTGAAGGTAACCCTTTTTTTTGAATTTTTTTTTTTCTATTTTTTTTTTATGGTTAATTTTTTTTTGGAATAGCTCCAATTGGCACCAATTTTTTTTGCACAAATTATACCCCCGATCTTGCTACTTTTGATCTTGTTGCTACCGTCGAATTTGCTAATGTAATTTTTTTTGAGTTAATTGCTACTGTCGAAATAATTTGCTAATGAGATTGAATAACATTTCAATTTTGGTACAGGTATGGACTTAGGTGAAGGTTGCTCACAATTGGGTGACAATTTTTTACATGTTGAAGAAGGTGAATTTACCCCCACAGTTGAAGAACATCTAATCCCTAAGATTGGTATGATTTTTGAGACCCTTGAGCTAGCAGAAAAATTTTATGATAGCTATGCAAAATGTTCGGGTTTTCAAATGCGTAAAGGAGGTAATAAATTGAAGGATGGTCAGGTAGTGGAAAAAACTTTTTTATGTAATAAAGCGGGGATGACGAAAAGCAAGACTAATGAAATTAGAATTGGTACTACGTCCAGGACATCTTGCAATGCATTGGTTAGGGTTAGATTAAACAAAGAAACAAATTCATGGTCTGTTTATTCTTTCCATGAGGTGCACAATCATGCATTCACCACACCCGGTCGCAGGCATTTGTTGCCGCGTAATCGCGCTGTGTCAAGTTCAGATAAAATCATAATAGAGCAACTTGCGGGTGCAAATATTCCCACATGCAAACAAATGCTTTATTTTGAAGGTTCAAGTGGGGGGTACGATAGGGTTGGATTTACTCTAAAAGATGTTAGGAATCATGAAAGAGATTTGAGGGAGTCATTAAAAGGTCACGACGGTCAGATGTTGGTAGACTTTTTTAAATGGCAAAAGGAAAAAGATCCTTCTTTCTTTTATGCATTCGAGCAAGATGAGTCCGGTAGACTGTCTCATTGTTTTTGGGTTGATGGGATTGCTCGTTTGAACTATGAGGTTTTTGGTGATGTAGTTTCTTTTGATGCTACACATAATACAAACCGTTATGGTATGTTATTTGTTCCATTTGTTGGGATCAACCATCATTGGCAGTCTATTTTTCTTGGTTGTGGGTTCATCCCGAATGAGACTGCTGCATCTTTTGTGTGGTTATTCCAAACTTGGCTAGGAGTCATGAAAAAAGCTCCCGTTGGCATTGTAACGGATCAAGACCGGGGTATTGGTGCTGCAATTCAACAAGTTTTTCCTCATATTCGCCATAGATATTGCATATGGCATATTTTAGATAAAATCCCTTCCGAGGTGCCTCAATTGGTACAAAATCCCAAGTTCATGGAAGCTTTTAAAGCTAATGTTTGGAATTCTTATGACTGTGCCTCTTTTGAAGAACAATGGAAGGCTTTGGTTGTCGAATTTGGGGCTCAAAACAACAAATGGTTGAGTGATATTTTGCAGATTCGTGAAAAATGGGCCCCCGTATACCATAGGTCTCAATTTTGGGCGGGTATGTCTAGTAGTCAAAGAAGCGAGGGAATGAATTCCTTTTTAAAGAAACACACCCAAAAGAAGTATTCACTTCATGAATTTGCCTTGATTTTTGAAAGAGTTATTTGTAGGCAAAGAGAAGAAGAAGTTAAAGAGAACCACCGTACACTAGATAGGAAACCCAAATTGAAGATCGGGTGGTATATGGAGGAACAAATGGCTTAAGTCTATACTTTATCAATGTTTTTAAAGTTTCAAAAAGAACTCAAGGAAAGCCTACTGTTTAATGTGAATTTATTGGAAGATGACGTGAATACTGGCAATACTTACTACACAGTGACATTCATTGGTAGGTCGGAAAAAGAGACCACCATTACTTACTCCAAAGAGACTACATATGGGTGTTGTTCATGTTGTATGTTTGAATTTGTTGGCCTTCCTTGTAGGCATCTATTGGCATTCCTTAAATATTCAAATTGTAATGAACTTCCCGAACAATACATGATGAGAAGATGGAACCGTGAAGTTATTAGAGGAAGCTACACCCCCATTAATTTCGGTCATGCCGATGGCAATAATAGCGAGAATTTTGCTTCTCGCTATTGTGAGTTAAATAACTTGTCCAAGCAACAAGTTGAGATTGGACTCTCTTGCGATCAAGGCTATGAGTTCATGCGTGAAGCTATGATCAAGTCACTTGAAGGCTTCAATTTGATTGCACCCGAAGGGCGTAGTGGTGGGGCTAAAGGTAGTGGAACTTCACTTCATGGGAAGCAATTGGTCTTGTCTCAAGTATCGGTGGAAGAATCGCGCCAATGTAATACGAAGGGAAGACCAAGTGGGAAAAGATTGAAACCAATGCGGGAGAAATTAAGAAAGCAACCTAGGAAGTGCAATTGTTGCGGGTTACGTGGGCAAGGCCATGATGCGCGAACTTGCCCAAAGAGAAAAGAAAGGTATTTAATGTTATTTTTGTAAAAAAGAAAATTGAAGTCATTTAATATGCACTTATTTATATTTTATTTCATAGTTCTGCTGTTTAATGACTTTTACGTGTTATGTTTTTTGTGCAGTGACATTCGTGCATTCGAAGAAGATGATGTGAATTCATCTACTGAGGGAAGTTCCGAGGAATTTCACGATAGTAACAACTGAGGGAAGTATTTCATTCCTAGTCATTTTTGGTAAATATTGAAACCCTAAATATTTTTTTGAGTACGGGATGAATTGATAGGCAGTGATGAATTTATTTTCTTGTTTACCAACTATATATATATCGGGTTATATTTGCTGTCCGTAAACATCTTTTATGTGCAAACTACTTATGAATGGAATTTGGAAGAAAATGGCTTTGGCTTTGGCTGATATGAAAATACTAGTTACCTGGCTTTGAACTGATGATGAGATGCTGATGCTGCTGATGCTGAGATATATCTGCAGTAATCTCATTATTTTTACCAACTATATATATGTCTGTTTAATGGCTTTGAACTGGTGCATTTAATTGAGAAACTGGCTTTGGCCTTGCCATTCTGGGAACTGATGCTTTGGGTTCGGGTTGTCTGCACAATCAGTGTGCAACACATCCTTTCCCTTTGCATATATATATCTGCACTTTATAACACCCTTATGCAAACTACTTATGGTTGTCTTATCTTGAACTTGTACCTGCTCATTTCAACATTTGTAGTGACCAAATTTTATTTTGTTTTGGTTTCACTGGTTGAAATTTGGCTTACATGGATTACGAATGCATTTAATTGAGAAATTGGTACCACATGATTGGGATTGTTAATGTTAGGCGTCTATTTTGGCGTGGCAGTCCAACTGCAGCCAAATTTGACTACAACATTACAGTCTCATGAATTGAAGTTATTTCTGAGCCTACTTAAATTCAATTCATGAACACAATCATCCTGTACTTTTTGCTATTACTCTATGGTATCTAATAAATCTTTATAATTGCTCTTCTTGATTGCTGATGCCACTGATGCTGCAGATGATGCTGATGAAGCTGCTGCTGAAGATGCTGAATTGAAGTTGCTGCTGGAACTGAGAAGACTGAAGATGCTGAATTGAAGTTACTGCTGGAACTGAGAAGACTGACAGAACATTTGAGCAAAAGCATCAGTTTGGTTGTGATAGAAGTTGCTGATGCCACTAATTGCTCTTCTTTTTGGTTGTGATAGAAGTTTGGTTGCTGATGCCACTAATTGCTCTTCTTTTTGGTTGTGATAGAAGTTTGGTTGCTGATGCCACTAATTGCTCTTCTTTTTGGTTGTGATAGAAGTTTGGTTGTTTGTATTGAGTAAAAGCATCAGTTTGTTTGTCTATTGCTGATGGATAAAAGCACAGTAAGAGCATATTCAAGACTCCGTTGAGCACAGTTTGTTTGTATTTTGGTTGAACTGATGCTGAAATGTCCGGTAGACTGCACAGTAAGATCTGTTAGATTGAATGAATCATCTGTGGGCGTGTGTTTAATTTTTATTTTGTTTGAATGAATAATGACTTTTATGAATGAGAATGAGATCCAAATAAGATCTGTTAGATATGAATGAGAATGAGAATGAATCATATGTTTGAATGAATAAGATCTGTTAAATATTGCATATGGCAATGTAGAGGGATCGCTTTAGCTTGGGTAAGATGAAGTTCTGCTGGACCGACCGACTGTGAATGAGATCCAAATTCTCCTGAAATGTTCATAGATTCAGAGCTTCTCCTGAAACTATCTAATCCTACCAAAACGCAGTTACATTGAATTGTGCCTAATCAGAATTGTAAGCCAAATTCTCCAACTTTCAGTGAGAACTCACCGAGTCTCGGATGCAAGAGTACTGGGACAACTCAACTGGAGTATGATAGAATGTCAATGTTCCTAACTAAAACTGAAGTTTGAAAAACATAGAGTTTGCCAAGTACAACCTGAATATATTGGAAATAGTATCTTCATAAATACCTGAAATTTCAAATGGGCTTTTCAAGTCACAAAATATATCAGCCAAAATCATCAACTATAGCATATACATCAGAAATCACATGTGAATAAACAAAGCATAACCCAAAGAATACAAAACTGAGCTTTATATACAAAACTGAGCTTTATAGATCAGCCAAAATCAAATACAAGCCATGATCAAGTCAATTGAAGTGAATATACAAAGCATACAAAGTATCTTGCACTCCCAAGGAAAAAAAATGCTATCAGCCAAAATCAAATATATGCCATGATCAAGTCAATTGAAGTGAATATACAATGCATACAAAGTATCTGGCACTCCAAAGAAAAAATCAACTATGAACCAAAATCAAGTATATGCCATTATCAGGTGCCATTTGCTGCATCTCTGCATCTAACAAGAGGTTCTCACACTTTCATGTAACGAACATTCTACTGTCGCATCTCTTCATATGAGTTTGTACAGAGCTCACTGGAAAAAAATACATAAAGTTAGATGAATTTACATCAGATTTATTAGATAACATGAAGCAAAGATAACAGACAGGATGATTATGTTCATGACATGAACTAAAGTAGGCTCAGAAATCACATGAATTCACAAGACAAGGCTCTGAAATGATCTTTAAAAGCATTTTGACTGGGGGAGCATAAATGTATCAAGCATACGTGTATTGGTCTAGCACTATGGCTGCAGTAGATTGCCACGCCCAAATTGCTGCAACCATCACAAACCCCCACCTCTTCCAAAATCAAATATATGCATTCCTTCAAAAATCACAATACAGTATAATCATAGCTCACATATTTTTTCCAAAGTTCACAATTTAAACAGAGCTCTGAAATAATAACACAGCTCAATTGTAAACAAATCCCAACTGTCATCCTCAAAAAACCAACAGCTTGAAGATTTTTTTTTACCATAATCTAAAAAAGCTGCAAATTAGTTTCTCTAATCTATCTCCAAATCTCATGATCAGACTAAACCAATTTTGATCTTGATCTCCCATATCTATTTTATACCCCCCCCATATTAGGCAGAGCAGCGGAATGTTTCTCAACCGCTGGATTTTGATCTTGATCTCCAATTCGAATCGGACGGCCCACAGCGAGTGCGCACGGGCTTGCACACTAGCCCAGTGTGCAACGGAGCCTTTCCCATATAGGGAAAGGCTACAAAGCATACAAAGTATCTCATTCCGCTGCTCTGCTGTGGGCCGTCCCTTTATTGTATCAGAAAAAATCAATTGTATCAGCCAAAATCAAGCATATGCAATGATCAAGTCAATAGAGGTGAATATACAAAGCATACAAAGTATCTGGCACTCCAAAAAAAAAGTCAAGTATCAGCCAAAATCAAGTATATGCCATGACCAAATCAAGTGTGTACATCAGCCCAGTAACTACCTAAAAACAGAGAAGGAAAGAACATATTTGACTTGGTAGTGGGGGAAACAATAAATTAAACCTGATGTTCCATGCACTCATCATTGCCTATCAATTCATCCCCAAAATAAAATACAGTAAGGCATCATATTTACCAAATTTCATGAAACAAATACTTCCCTCAGTTCATATAATCCCGTCACCGTACTCGGTACTATCTTCAGTAGAGGAATTCACCTCCTCTTCATTGAATGCACTCCTGCCATCGAAAAGATGAAGCAAAATTAAGTCAATTATGCAGTACTCCTAAAAAATTAACTCATTATGAAATACAATATTTTGATGAAAAAATAATAATCAAGGAGGAATACAAGAGTGAAGAAAAATCTTAATTAAGGCTACACTTGATTATTATTTTTTAGGAGGAATACAAATTAATATCTTATTTACAAATCAAATATCTATCACAGTATATAATCAAATAGCTATCCAATAAAACATCACCTGCTTGAAGATTTTTTTTACCATAATCTAAAAAAGCTGCAAATTAGTTTCTCTAATCTATCTCCCAATCTCATGATCAGACTAAACCAAGTTTTGTCACATTCATTGGTAGTATCTCATTAACTTCAGGATAATCAATCATTTCTTATAGTAATCCAAAATGGTAGACTATTATTATGCCAAAGCAATGTTCTTTTTAGTTAATTAATTAGTAAAAAATTAAGAAGATCAGAGAACACAAATTTGAGTTGGAAACTTTGGTGGGTAGGTCCACAAAATCCTCAATTAGTTCTAACTTCGCCATTAGCAAAGATTACATTGTTATTCATTTCCACCTGTATGAAACGTGTTCTTAATGGTAGTTGATTGAGCCTCTCATTTTTCAATTGATTGATTTATGACTATCTTAAAATGTTTTAAAACTATTTTTTGATTTCTCAAACACGGCCAAGAAATAAAATTGAAATAAAGATACAGAGAAAGTTTACTAATTTCTTTGTATCTTCGAGCTATTCTCACAAAAAAAATCACCAAAAAAAAATATGAAAAAAAAAAATAATAATACCTTCACTGAAGATTGGGTGCCTTCGATTCCAATATGAAATGAGCCTCAAGAACAGGATCGAAACACAAAGGGGGATCGCAGCTGAAGCGATCGGGGAAAAGGGGGCTAGGGTTTTTCCTTCAGGGTTTCGCAGCTAGGGTTTGAGATGAGGGGGAGATAGAGGGTATTTTCCGATCTAGGGGTGAGAAAGGGGGCTGGAGTTGGAGCGGAAGGGACTGGGGGGCCGAAGATGAGCGATCGGAGTATGTGTGAGAAAGGGGGCTAGGGTTTTTCGATCGATGAAGAGATGAGCGGGAGAGTGAGGGAAAGGCGATCGGAGTATGGGTGCGAAAGTGGGCTAGGGTTTTTCGATCGATGAAGAGATGAGCGGGAGAGAGAGGGAAAGGCGATCGGAGTATGGGTCGTAAAGGGGGCTAGGGTTTTTCGATCGATGAAGAGATGAGCGGCAGAGAGAGGGAGAGAGTGAGACAGATAGACAGTGGGGGGGGGGAATTACGATTATACCCCCCCCCCCCCCCATATTAGGCAGAGTAGCGGAATGCTTCTCAACCGCTGGATCTTGATCAAGATGAGATCTTAGATCGGACGGCCCACGGCGAGTGCGCACGGGCTTGCACACTAGCCCAGTGTGCAACGGAGCCTTTCCCTATATATATATATATATATATATATATATATATATATAGCCTTCGGTTGCACACTATTTTTGGTGAGCACTCCGTAAGCACTCACGAAATAGAGCACCTATAAAAAATCCGAGCCGCTCATATTGTTCTATATGCCTAAGATAGCCTAAAAATAAAAAATCAAGTAATTTGAAGTTCACTTGCAACCTCAAAGCAAGTAATCAGAAAACTTCAACCTCAAAGCAAAAAATCAAGCATATTCAATTGTATTGTCACTACAACTGAATAAACAATTGCATACATAGCATCTGTCACTTCAATTGTAAAAAAACTCAAGTATCAAAGCTTAAGGATCAGGGCATTGTACTAAAATTCAAGTATCAGCCAACTGAAAATCTAAATGTATGGCATGATCAATTTCAAGTGGGTGCACCAACCCACTAACAACCTAACCTCAGACAAACTCACACATTGATTTCACTTAGTAGGTGAAAAAGACAATAAATTTATCACAGCCCAACAATTCATCTCAAACCCAAAAATAAAAGTAAGGTATCATATTTACCAAATTGATTGTGAATGAAATACTTCCCTCAGTTCACACTATCGTGAGAATCCTCGGAACTATTGTCAGTAGATGAATCCACATCACCTTTGGCAACATACAAAAACTTGTGAGCAACCTTCACCTAACTCCATACCTATAACAAATTCGAAAATATAATTAAGATCATCTACTCCGATATTTTTTTTTCAACAATAACAAATTATTTTTTAAACTGAGTTAAGAAAATTGGTTTTTTTTTCAACAATATGAATTAGAGCAAAAAAAAAAAAAAAAAAAAAAAAAAAAAAAAAAATCCCTCCAATAACGATGGGGGAATGGAGGAGGAAGAGATGGGTCTGGATGAGCGTGAAGAGGTGGATCGCGTCACTGAGGAGGAGAGGACGGCGTCGATTTGGGTTGTGGGTTCCGATCGATTTTGGGGGCTAGGGTTTTAAAATCCGCTGTCGAAGATGACCAAGAAGGGGAAAAGGGAGCGTTGGAGAGGGAGGAGATGGAGAATTTGTCGACAAATCGATAAAGAGGAGGGAGGAGATGATTTGGGGACCTAGGGTTTTTGTCACTCTACTTCAGATCGATGAAGTGTGTGGAGCGGGAGAGAGAGGGAAAGGAGATAGGATTGAGAAGGGAAGGAGACAGGTGGATTGGGGGGGGGGGGGGGGGATTCCGATTATACCCCCCAATTAACAGATGAGCGGGATGGAATAAGAACCATTGGATGGAGATCACGATGAGAGCCCACGATCGGACGACCTATATCCAGTGCGCACAGCGTTGAGCACTGCGCTAGTGCTCAACGGAAACTTTCCCTATATATATATATATATATATATACAGTTCACTATGCCAAAACTATTTCAAATTATTTGACACAGCACCATGGCATGAGATCATGTCAAAATCTACCAACCATGATATAGCTACAAAGCTCAAGCATGGCATTTAACATGTAGAAAATCTTTAACATGTAGAAAATCATAATAGCATATTAGTCTATTTGCCAGAAAGTAGATATATATATATATACGTTTTTAATGAAAGGAAAATCAGTTAGCATCAGACCACAGTGATAACTGATAACGGAACAACTCAATTCGTGTCTAAAAAATTATTTGACGCATAAAGCAATGCAAACATGAAATAGCATCGAACTCCAACATCCACGATCAAAAGCTAAATAGCTCAGAAGACCATTCATTTGTTTGGAAGAGAAAAAAAGTTCAGATAGCAAAAGACCAATATTTTTCGTAATCTTTATAACAGGAGAAAATTACAACATTCGAAAACACGTGGACTCATCGGTATAACTGTATAAGAACCAACCAATTCCTAACAGATTCATCAGCTCAATATAAAGAGTTTTGAAAGAAACAGGAGAAAATTACAACATTCGAAAACACATGAACTCATCGGTATAACTGTATAAGAACCAACCAATTCCTAACAGATTCATCAGCTCAATATAAAGAGTTTTGAAAGAAATACCAAACAACTAGTAACTGTAATAAGCACTTGTATCACATGTTTCTCTAATTTCTAAAAATAAGCAATTTCAATCAGTTATGTGCAGCTCAAACCCCAAACCGGTTGAAAGTAACAAAATTCCATTCCTCAAAAATCATTTATCCCTAATACGGTATTCCCCTATTTCTAAAATCAGCAATAAAATTTCCCTTTTAAAGACATTAATCCCAACTAATGCAACTCTGGGTATGGAGGATCTTCAACCTGTATAAATTAAGTGCAACAGAGAAAACAAACTACAGAAAACGGATTGATTTAAAGCTAAAATGAACAAACATGCACAAAACTAAATGAAGAAATTGAGAGCTACTAATTTGTTTAAACCAATGTCAAATTGTCATTGCTCTCTAATTAATCAACAACCAAACAAAATAGAAGTGTTATGTCCTTTCAACGACTTCTTTTGCTTAAATGGTTTCACTGGCTACTAGATAATTTATAGATAATAGCTACAAGTGCAAATATACCCAACTTTCTATATTTTGTGCTTGCAGGCTTAATACACTGCAACAGTGGCATGTAATCCAGTTAAATAAAGTTTCCAAACCTCTTTTGGAAGAGATGAAGAGAGATTGTGTGAGATCGATCAAGAAAATATCTCTTCTCAAAATATAATTACAACAAATATGAAGAGAGATCAAGAAAATAACTAACCATAAAAAAAATTAATTTACCAAATTAAACCATATATTCAGAAGGAAAAAAACTTAAGAAAGAGAGTTCACATAAATGAGATAGAAGGCTTAGAGCTATCTTTAATTTGACACAAGATCGCTAGCTTTCTTTCCAATGCTTTCTCCTTCTTATCTGCAAGCATTTGGCTGCAATTATACAGCTGCCTCGCCATTGCTCTAGATAAGATTGAATCAGCAAAGAAGGAAGGAGTTATAGTTGTGCTTCCATTTTCAAACAAAAGAACTGGAAATTTTCTGATTAATCAAGCAGACTTTCAAAAAATCCTTCTTTTAGGGGCTACACATCCTTGTATCTGCCACAAATCACCTTTCCTTTCATGCAACCAAAATGTGCCGAAGAACAATTTTTTCAATAGATCCTGAGTATAAAAATAACCTAAAACTCAAAATTAGATAGATATCTGAAAACATGATGCATGCTGGATTGACTTTTATTTTCAAACAGACATACAAACCATTATCATGCACAAAGAGATATGTACAAAAAACTATGATTTTAAAAACCAGCAGCAAAGAGATATTAATTGATGCAGTAGATTAGAAAAGCAAGATTACAAAAGATCTTTCCTATAATAAATTAGTTACAAAAGAGAATAGTTGTTAATAAACGAAAATAACTCTTCTCAAAATATAATTACAACAAGTATGAAGAGAGATCAAGAAAATAACTAACCATAAAAAAAAATTAAATTACCAAATTAAACCATTTATTCAGAAGGAAAAAACTTAAGAAAGAGAGATACATAAATGAGATAGAAGGCTCAGAACTGTCTTTAATTTGACACAAGATTGCTACATTTCTTTCCAATGCTTTCTCCTTCTCATCTGCAAGCATTTGGCTGCAATTGTACAGCTGCCTCGCCATTGCTCTAGATAAGATTGAATCAGCAAAGGAGTTATAGTTGTGCTTCCATTTTCAAACAAAAGAACTGAAAATTTTCTCAAACGTTAAAGTTTGATATCTTCATGATCATAATGCCTCAAGAGAACCGACCAATAAAATCACTCTGTTATTCAAGAGAATTAATGAATAAACAAATTTCTTGATTAATCAAGCACAGACTTTCAAAAAATCCTACTTTTGGGGGCAACACATCCTTATATCTACCAGAAATCACCTTTCCTTTCATGCAACCAAAATGTGCATCCTGGGTATAAAAATAACCTGAAACTCAAAATTAGATAGATATCTGAAAACATGATGCATGCTGGATTGACTTTTATTTTCAAACAGACATACAAACCATTATCATGCGCAAAGAGATACGTACAAAAAACCACGATTTTAAAAACCAGCAGCAAAGAGATATTAACCGCGCAGTGGATTAGAAAAGCAGGCTTTCCGAGCATACTACAAAAAAAGACCTTTCCTATGATAAATTAGTTACAAAAGAGAATAGTTGTTAATAAACGAAAAGATGTGTTAAATAGAGGCATATACAAAAGCAAGAAACCCATAAATAACATAAACAACTAAGCAAAACGGTCTCATCTTTGAACCCCAATAGAATCCCAGAGAAAAACGAAACAGCAACTCAAAAGATAAAAAATTTCATAACTAAACCTAATGCCAAATTAGAAACGCAAGCTTTGAAGGAAGGAGAACCTAAACATCAGGCATTCATTCAACGAAAATAGGAAAACAAAGATGTAACGCAGCCGCTAAAGAATAAATACAAGAGAGAAGCAACAAAATTAGCAATTATAATGTCCCTACATTTTACTATCCAATTAGCAAACAGAAACCCCTTCGTTTGTGTTTCTCATCAGTGTAAACCCCATATTTCAATACCTTTTTCAAAGTTCACTAATTTCCTATAAAACAAACAAAATACAATAATGGGCAACCTCAAGTTTGCATCTTTATCACACCCATAAACAGAAACACAACATTGAGGTGCATAACCCTTGTTCAAACAAAGCAATCACAACATAATTAGGTTCTCCTTCAACCAGTATGAATAAAACATCATATGTTTGCATCCAGTTACGAGTATGAATAAAGCATTATAAGTTTGTCAATTCATTCAGCATATCAGAAATTGACTACACCCAATTAAGGCAAAACAAACACCAGAAATTGATTACCTCTGATTCGAACTCTGATCAAATTTGATGTAATCCTTTCCGATCTATTCAAATTTGAGAAGATAGGATCAACTCCAATTTCCCTTTCGATAATCTCATCTAATCGAATTTCACCAAACTAAGTTTCCATTTCATCAGGGGAGGCAGAAAAGGGGACAAGGGTTTCATTTCTTCTCCCTATTTCTCGATTCTCTCCTCTTTTATAGACCCTACATATGCCACGTGTGTTCCACGTGGCTTTTCCTTTCAATTTTTTTGAACCTCTTTTTTAGTTGTCAGTTTGAACCCTCCCAAAAAAATTTCTTTGTTCGTGGATTGTAGAGTTTGTTGTGCATCTTCAAAGAGTGCTACATTTAACTCGGCCACATTATTATATCTACATCAAGTTTGAGAGAGAATATATCGTAGATGATTGACTAAAACAGTAAAATGGATAAATTGAAGGGAAAAAAAAAGAAAAATCTTAACTAATCAATATACAGAAATGTATTTAGCAAAAGTTAATTTAAAAGTTTTGCAAAATTACCTTTTGGATATTTCCCAGTAATCTAATCCATCAGAACCGATACTGATTCAGAGTAATCAGTAACAGAGTAATCCGTACCAGATCTTCAACCAAAATATAATAAATTATTTCTAAGAGTTTCCAAACAAGAAATTCCCAAATTTGCAAAACCAAAATTTGCTACCAATCTCAAACTCTAGTTGTCCTGAAGTAGCATTAAACAGATCATGGGTCAAGATCAGGTTCTGATCAGAGGTGATGAAAAATTGTTAACGGAGGCAAATTTTCGTGTTGTCAAATAAGATGGCCATTGTTGGAAGGAGGGAAAGGAAAGAGGTGACAATAGATAGAGATGGAAAAATTACTTTTCCATGGATTGAAAAATGAAAGAAGATAGAAATAGTTGAAATTTGTGAATAGTAAAGCACCAACCAGTCCACTTCCTCTCCTCATTCTATTATTTCGAAAAGGCAATTTTAAGGGGAAATGTCAGGTAAAAAAAAACAAAAAAAAAATCCAAATTCAATTACTGCCATCCAAATCATATGAACAATAATACACTTTCTCTGATCTTGCTTTCAAACAGTGTACTTCTAATCAAACACCACTAATAAGTGTCCAATTATTATGAACTAAATGGAGGGAGTACTTGTGAAGAAAAACTAAAACTAAAATAAAATTCAAAACTTGTAAACGAAGGAAAGAACAAAAAAAGAAGAAAAGACACAGTATAAGTATTAATTATTACTCAGAAACTCAACAAGAAATGGATGCCATGCCCGCCTCAAACCAATAAATAGTACAAGCGTAAATTTTTTGCAGGATTTGTTAAATATGAAGCAAATGAAGAATAGGCTGCTAGAAATGAAATGAAACAGATAGTAGTATGGTCTAACAAATAGGAGAACTAGGAGTGTACCATACGGGCATCGGCCACATAAGCTCCTCGCCACTGTCATAATCTCTGAGTTGATACAACTGGACGCTACCGTCTTCCATATCAAAAACTCCAGTGTCGCCAACAGCATTCACTTTAAATAGGTTCCTCATTCGTGGATTCTCGAGAAGGTTCGGAAGATGGTCCGTAAAGTATATGCAATTGGGTTTTAAATTTGGGAAATCACGGACAGAGACGGAAAGGGAATAATTATAACCAAGAAACATAGCAAGATCTCCCAAACATTCAACCCGATTCCATTTACAATATTGGCCCTGCTTCCGGTTCCAGCCATGTTCAAGCTTCAGCACCTTAAAAAACTTGGTTGAACTGGGATTATCTAAACTACTATCATAATCATCCTCGTCATAGCCAACATCATCCATGGCTTCATCATCTTCATGTACTGTCCTAGATACTAAGAACAGGTCATCTCCATCTGGCGACTCCACCAAGTACCGTGGCTCTGGGAAGTGAAAACTATCGATTCGTTTAAAATTTAAAACTGTGGGAGGTAGTGAGAGGTCGTGAATATTGTGATAGATGGCGAGAGATGAATTCATTACATCATAGAGGCAGCCCTTGTGAAAGATGCAGTCTTGAAAGGAGTCATGACAGACTGTCCATTGAGAAGGAAGAGGAGGAGAACGACGACGACGATGGGAGCACAAGGAGTTGGGAGTAGGACAGAGAAACAGCAATTCCTTATGACGATAGAAACTTAGGTTAAGGATGGCGAGGATGTCGAGAGATGGGGATAAGATGGCTTTGCTCTTGTAAAGACGCTCATAGTTGGTGTCGAGGAGGAGAGTTTGAGTTTGATGGGGCGAAATCCAGGCCTTGTCAGCCTCGAAATATTCGTTGCAGTTGTATGGGAAGGAGGAGTAATAAGGGAAGGAAATGAGAGGTGGGAGGGTGAAGTGGGATCCAGTGAGGGGATTGGTGACGTGGATTTTGGTGGATCTGTCAAAGTCGATAGTGACAAGGAATCCCTGTGATGATCCGATGCAGTGGTGCCCGGCAATTTGCGGGAGATGGATCTTGCGGTTCAATTTGATTGTTGAATGGACGCCTTGATCATCAACAAGGCGAAATTCAGGATGTTTAGGAGAGGGCAGCCATGGAGGACTAGAAGGAGGAGATTGAAAGATAACGTCATAAAAGTAGCGAAATTCAGGATGTTTAGGAGAGGACAGCATCAGCCATGGAGGACTAGAAGGAGGAGACTGAAAGTGAAATTGAGATGGATTAGATTTCACTGCTACCTTCTTGTTGCTAACCGTTGTTGCGAATGAGCGACGCCAAACGGCAGAAACCATAGATGACGATAAAACTTTCCAACGGACGACGGCACCACCAACCAAGCAGCGGCGGGAGAACATGGCAGCGGCGGCGGTGGCAAAGAGAAGAAGGAAAAGGCAATTTTTTTTTTTGAATATTTTGATTAATTACCTCCGATCCCCTATCAAATATGATGTAATCCTTTCCGATCTATTCGAATTTGAGACCATCAAGTTGAGAAAGAAGATGGGATCAACTCCAATTTCACTTTTCATATCAAACCAAGTTTTGGCAGGGGAGGCGGAGACGGGGCTTAGGGTTTCCATCTCTTCCCCTTTCTCCTGTTTTATATACTGTACATATGCCACGTGTGTTCCACGTGGCCTTTTCTTTGTTTTTTTTTTTTTGAGTAATGCTAGAGCCACTACCAATTTCACTACATTTCTCTTCACTATCTTAGGTGACACACTTCAATAGGTAAAGGAAGATAGAGTAGGTGGGAGAACTCTCCAATAAGAGTATGCCACCTAAGGTAGTGAAGAGAATGGTAGTGAAATTGGTAGTGGCTGAAGCATTACTCTTTTTTTTTTGTCCCTTTTCCTTTTTCCTTTCCTTTTTTCCAAGTCTACCTAGGATTTGAATTCTCCGCACGGAGATGTGGCACGGAGATGTGTGTGATTCAACGGTGCACTGGAGTCTGGAGTACTTGACCCTTCAACATTGCGAAGAATGATAAGGAATGGTATTTCAATTTTGAGTAATGCTTTAGCACTACCAATTTCACTATCATTTTCTTCAGCACGTTAGGTAGCATATTTCTATTGGAGAGTTCTCCCACATACTTTATCTTTCTCTAAGATAGTAAAGTGAAATGTAGTGAAATTGGTAGTGGATATAGCATTACTCTTCAATTTTTAGCTTTTTTTCGTTGTTTTCTTTTATTATCTAAAAGTTGTATACTCTATTTTAACTACCACTCATATCAACTGTATCCAATTCCAGACAGTTATACAAATTATCATGCTTTCATTTCAACACTTTGAGTTAAATGAGTTGATAACAAATTTGTTTAATGATCTTTTCAAAAAAGGTTAAAATATAATTTGAACTACTTATATTGATTGATTCTACTTTTGAACAATAACTGTAATGATTTTTGAAGAAACAAAAAAAGGTGACTTTTGTTTTATTAGAGCTTCTGTTTCGTTGGCATCCAAATTTTAGGTATTTGGTAAATAGAAATAAAAAAAAATGACGGCAAAAAATCTATAATTTTTTTTAAAAAATGGTAATTGATCATGCTGATAGTGATATTTTAACACAAATTTTTTTTTTGGAAAACTTTCTGATGTGTATGACGATGTATAATGCTCCGTCTGAGGTCTTTTGATTTTTTCAAATGGAACGGACCGAAAATGCTTTTCCGTTTGACCATTTGTTATATATAAAAAGGTAAAAAATATTGTTATATATAAAAAGGTAAAAAATATAAGGGATGCACAATAATCCCTCGTCCGATTAGTACGCGGGAAAAAAATCTCTCGGACGAAAAATAATCTTTCGTCCGATCGAACAGACGAAAGACTATCTTTCGTGAGCTATATTTTGGCAATTGCTATTTCGTCTACCAAATATAGCTCACTACTGTAGCGTCGGCACCCAATTTTTGGGTATTTGGCCAACGACTACAGATGCTCTTAGGTGCAAAGCAGTTGTATTGAAATAAAACACTAATATGATGTATGATACAACACACGATTAATGTATGAAGGTCTCCCTTATAAAACACTAATAGCATTTCGAGTATTTGCTGCAGTCATCAAAACATATAAAATGTATAATTTCGTAAAAAAGTAAACCGATGAAACATCACGTCCGTGGAAAAAAAAAATTTATAACGGGGAAACGAAAATTTTAATATTGAAATAAATGCAAAATTCACATCAGACGAAGTGATTTTTTTTTTTGGTGGGGTCACATTATTTTGCAATTTGCGAAATAACCGTCCAGGTTTTGAGAGCCTTTTTCCCCTAAAAATATGAAATGACAAATATACCCCTCTTCTTCTATAACTTTTGTGAAGAGTTGAGCTATACTCTTCAAACCCGAGAGCTCACTTCTTCAACAAATTGTCTTCTTAAATCTCTCTTCTTTCCAATCTATTTATATATACAAACCCGTTTCCAATGGAGCATATATATATATATATATATATATATATATATATATATATATATATATATATATGCTCCATTGAAAACGGGTTTGTTTTCACAAACCCGTGAAAACATCGATTCTGGCCGGTGGATCATTCTTGATCGTGATCAGCGGCTCAGATCGAGCATGTCCATCACCCATCTCACTTAAGTGGCAGAGGGATAATTTGGAAATTTCATTCCAAATAACTCTTCGCCTCATTCGCTCTAAAAAATTGAAGGAACCTAGACCGTTGTTTCCAACAATGGCCCAAGTTCATTCAATTTTTTAAAACCTAGGTCGTTGTTCCCAACAACGGCCTAGGTTCATACAACCAAAGAGGGTCTGTTTTCACGGGTATGTAAAAACAGACTAGTTTTCAATGGAGCATTTCTCATATCTATATAATAAAACACAAAGAAAGCTATCAAGTGGCTCACCTTCAATCCTTCCCAGAATCAAAGGCCCAGATCTAATCTCACAAAACACATTTTTCCTCCAAAAGTTTCCCCCCAAAATTCAAATTCAAATTCTTCCCCCAAAACAACTCATTTATTTATTTAATTATTTCGCTATATATATATATATATAGCGAAATAATTAAATAAATGAATGAGTTGTTTTTGGGGGAAGATTATATATATATATATATATATATATATATATATATGAGGCTTCATCCGTTGCAAATGGATTTGTGTGCACAGACACGTGCGAACTTTAATCTGGGCCGTTGGATCAATATATTTTTTATAATAATTTGCCTTAACTCGCTGTTTCCAACGATGGGTTAAGACAAAATTTTATTAAAAAAAATTTTCTTAACCCATCGTTGACAAGGATGGGTTAAGGCAAAAATATAATCTCAGATCTGTATACAGTCCTTCGTCTTCCACGTCGAAACCAAACCCCAAAACCCAAAAACCCTAGCACAGATCCCCAGTTTTTTGGGCGAAACCAAACCCCAAAACCCTAAAAAAAATCCAACGTCCTTTGTTTGCTCCTACTCCACCGTTTGCCCCTACTCCTCCTCTTCCACTCTCATACAATCTCTCTCTCCAAATATCTACATCAAAAGCAAATCAATTCCCGTGCGAAGACCACAAATCATTCTATTGGCAAAATTCGTTGTTATTTTGTAAGGTATTGACTAATTTTTTGCCTTATTAGAGTTAATTATGTTGATTTTTAAATTTATACATAGTGAATTATTTAGGAAGTCAAAAAAAATGTTTTGCCCAAAATAATTTAGAACTGTAGTAATGTTTGACTTACTAATTTAGTTTTATTTGTGTTGATTTTTCACGTTCGATTTATACGGAATTAATGACTTATAATTTTTTAGTACGGGATAGAATAGAAAACCTTGCAAACGGCCTCCAAAAAATACGAAACTTTGCGAGTAGGTTGATCTCACACAGCAAAAGCCACCCCAACATGTAGAAGTGGGTTTCGATTCACGATTCGAGATATACGCCCGTGTATCGCTTTTGGTTAAAAAAAACTAATAAAGCGGTATACTGACGTATATCGCAAACCGTGAGTCGAAAATCATTTCTACAAGTTCGGGTGGCTTGCGCCATGTGAATTCGACCAAGTTGAAAAGTTTTATGAATTTTGGATGCCGTTTGCGCGGTTTTCTCACTTTACTCGCATTAGAAGTTAATGACTTAAATTATTTTTTTTAAGTCGAGAGGCCGGAGCAAGTCGAGAGTACCATTCTCTCGTAGGCTCCTTCAGCGTGGTAGGGAAGATCTTGCAAATGAGCGCATCCGAAGCCTGTGGATCATCATGAGAGTTTTAAAACTCTCGATGTGGTCGGTGGGGTCTGACTCCCCATTGTATGACTCAAAGTTAAGGGGCTTAAAGTTTTTTGGGACCGGGGCTTCCATGATGGGTCGGGAGAACGGGGGCCTGCTCGGGCGAAAATTCCTCGCCCGTTGTTCCCCTTCTCTGTTAAGTCGTCCAAGGCGGCTCTCCATCTCGTGGAGACGGCGGTAGACTGAGTCTTTCCTTCGGTCGTATCCTGTCGATCCCCTAGACTCTTTCCCATGCGAAAGGGGACTAGGAGTGCAGTGGTTATGGCTTGGGGCAGGTTCAGGACTAGGTGCCCGTTGCTCATGGTTAGGAGCGGTATTGAGGGCCTGCAGAATGGCCTCTTGAAAATCTTAGAGCTCCGCCCTTGTGACTGGTGCCTCTCCATCTTGGCGGTCCCTGTATGTGGCTCGGTTTACTGGAGAATGAGTTCTCCGCCGATGACGCTGAGGGGACTCTCTTCGCCTCCTCGGGGGAGGGGATCTTTTGATCCTCGATCGGTGGGGGTCCAGACTCTTGAAACCCCTGGGTGCTCAAGTTGCTGGACTCCCCCAAGGGCTCGCCATCCATTCAGGCGAGTTCGGAGGTTGACCCCCTTTTGGCGGTCGGCAAACACTTGACGGAAATCCCGCTCGGGAGGACTTTGAGAAGCCATACAGCCAACTAGAGGATTGTGGACCGCGACATGGTCCTGAGGAGGATGTTGCTTTGGACGACTCCCACGAAAGCCCCATTGGGCAGCCCCCCGAAATCCTGGAGGGGCCTGTTGAGGAGGAGCACCTTGAGTTGGAGGAGGGGAGGAGGAAGAGAAGTGGTTCTTCGGCTGGAGACCACTGCCTTCCCCTTCTCTCTGGGATGCATGGCTTGAAACTAGTCTCGCTGATGAAGTTAAGTCAGATTGCTTTTTCGGTTCCCACAGACGGCGCCAATCTGTTGCCACTGATTTCGATGTGGGGGCAATAGATAGAATTTATGAATTCTTGAGAAAACGAATTGGGCGAACCAGTTGACCTTCATCAAATTGTTGATTAATTCCTTGCTGCTGCCGCGAACCTGAAAAAAGTGCGATACACCGGGATGGATCCCGGCGACGCACCCTCCGACGCTCTTGTCAGTAATCTGAATGATTAAGAAAGAGCTTTTTTTTGGAAAAAGATTGATTACCCGGTATGGATGGATAGAAGTGGTTAAAACTACCTAATAAGGATAATTATGAATCTGAATTCTTTTTTATCCTTCTGAACTGGTTTGTAATGGGTTGGGACCCGTACCCAATAGGACAAATTCATTTATGGGTTATTGGGCTTTGAAGAAAGACTCAGTTTCCATTTCAAACCCGTTTGTAGGTGAAATTACCGTTTTACCCCTGAGAGCATTAAGATTCGTGCCCGATTTGAACGGTTCCGATTTAATCTCATTTTTAGCCATATCAATACCGTATCAACTTCTTTATGCAATTTCATTGGTGTAGCTGTTGCAGCCAATTTGGTGGCATCTGCATCTGAAGCTTTGTATCATGGGATTAACCATGGCCCCAAAAGAATTATGGGTATATTAGTATATCTAGACCAGGTGGTCTAGTTAGACTATGGTGGTTGTAATATTTTATCTCATATTGTTTCTTAATTCCTCATTAATAAAATCGGTGATTAGTTGGTCACTATATTTCAAAAAAACTTTGAGTAGCAAAAATTGAAACCCTATGCGACTTTCCACATTCTTCTTTGGTAATAATATAAATCATCTATTCAGTTCTCTCTCAAAATCTTAAATTGGCAATTTCAGATGAAGAAGCAGACAAATCGAGTTCTTTTGTATGTGGTAACAAACCATCACAATTAAATGTAGTTCTACACTAGAGATCTGCACTTTGCTTTGCCTATTTACACCCCACTTTTACGTTCTAAATATACTAAATACATACCAATATCATATCTCTAGACCAATCCTATTCACAGCCTATATTTGTTAGTATCTCAAATCATATAACTTGCGAGCTCAATTAGCATAATCAAAAGTGCAGTGTTAGTACTTAATAGATTATGATTTGCAACCAACTGCGTAATTAAAACTGTAACGTGGCTAGGGCTGGTATACCGTACCGTACCGTATTATCATTACTCTACCGTCTACCGTACCGGAATACTTGGTACACAAATTTCTCTACCATTACCGTGCCAAGATTTTGGTATTACCGAGTTCGGTACTACCGGAATATTGGTACGGTATTGGTAATACCATGGTACTACCGGACATCAATTAGCTTAAAAAAATAACATTCATATAAATGGCAAATGAAGGATAAATAAGCTCAACATAAATATATACTAGTATAATGCACGTGCAATGCACGTCTATAAAGGTGTGTAGGATTTTGAGAAAGGGACAGGTCATCGAAAAGGTTGCATGCATGCATGCAGACAGGCATGTACAATTTATTCATTTTGATATTTGCATGCATGTGTTAAACCTACTGCTTTGATAGGATCATAGGAGAAAATTTTTTTATGAATAAATCGTGCATGCAAGTACATGCAAATCTATACTATTAATTATTTTCCCAAATCTATGCAGACAAACATGTAAATTTATGCATGTTAATTATTTTTTCAATACATGCAAATTACATTTATGAATAAATTGTGCATGCAAGTACATGCAAGTCTATAGTATTAATTATTTTTCCAAATCTATGCAGATATGCATGCAAATCTATGCATGTTAATTATTTTCCCAATACATGCAAATTACAATTTTGACCTCCGATATTAACCCTATATTTTTTTGTAGCCTTTTATGTTTATGAGGGCATGATAGTAAAAAGCTACCAAAATGGGGCTTTGCTTAATAATAGTATAGATATGAAGAAGTTCCAACATAAATAATTATATATATATATATAATTATATATATATATATATATATATATATATATAATTATATATATATATATATATATATATATATATATATATATATATATATATAAGTTCCTTAATCCACCCAGGCCAAACAACAAATCAGGGTTGTAGACTTTATTGTTGTACAATTTCAGAGATGTATAAGTTTCAATATAATATATCTTTATTGTATGAAAATTAGTTTCAACATTCTACAATATGATTGATTTAATATGCTACTCTAGTAGATTCAACATTCTGCAATATGCTTAATTAGATATAATTGGATAGCTTCAACATACAGAGAAAGAATGACAACAATTCCCGAAGTTAAGAAGATTCATATATAAAGAATGACAACAGTATTGTTATTTTCTGTTCATAACATTCATGATATTTGATGGTTCTTTCATTTCTGTGTATTGTTCTACTCCTTTTTTTTTCCAGTATGTATCTCATTTAGAAGATTCATATATAAATCAATTTCAGGATTATGATACAAATATAATACATAAATAAGATTTCACCTATATTGACTCCTAAAAAAATACGAAAATTAATTTGATAAATCAAATCATAAGATCTTTTACATTCTAAATTCCTAATTACTTGTGAATAATAATACCCAAGATCTCAAGAAAATCCAACAAGAACAAGAAGATGGATCTTATATTAATACACCAACTAAAATCTAATGTTTCCTAATCTGTCAAAAAAATCTTCCAAAAATACCGTACCGATGGGGCTGAAGAAGGTAGGCGGCATTGCGACAGCGTGGTGCTTCGGCAGCGTAGTGCGTAGGTCAATCAGTGCGTGTGCCCTAGATTCAAAAAAAAGAAAAAAAGGAAGAAGGAAAAATAGAAGAATAGTTGAGGTACTAGTATAACTGGGGTGAAAAATTGAAAAAGAAAATAAGAAAAATGGGCCTGAAGCTAAGTCTGGGCATGGATTTTTAAATATAAAAATTAAATTAAATATATATTAATTACTTGGTATGGTACGGTATACCATGGTATCAGTATTGGGTACCAGTACCATACCATATAATTTCGGTATGGTACAATACCGAGATTTCGGTATGGTATTATCAAGATTTCGGTAATATATGGTATGGTAATGGTATGGTACGGTATGGTAATATGGTATTTTTTTACACCTCTAAACGTGGTACTTCTTTTGTGATATAAATAAGTCATTAAGTGAAGGTGTCCCTTAAAGGATTCATCATTCATCATAGCGCATTATGAGGTCAAATGTAGCAGCAGCTTCACTTTGTGTGAAAACTTTGAGCACAATTTCTTTTAGAAATGTTCTTCTTTTATAAACCTCATGCTTTTATGTTTTAGAAACTTTGCAATACTCTTATTAGCTCTTCTGTTTGTACACAGTAGCCTTAGAGATCCATCCGGTTTCTAATATTTGGACCTTGTTCGGAATGCAGGAAATGAAGATGTTGTGAATGCTCTGTTTTGTTTTAGAGCCGACGGTTCCTAATTTTACACACCCAAAGCTTCAGAGTGGGGTGTACCTGCTAGTTGGCTTAAAAGTAGGGGTAGTCTTTTAGCTCTTCTGATTTCCATCCTTTGCTTCTTAGTTCTCAGCAGCCAAACAGATCGTATCATTATGGTGATAGTTCATATCAGTCAGTAAGCAAACATATAGAAAGAACAAATGAACAACAAGCTATACGTCTAAATGAACAAGAAGTTATACGTCTAAATGAACAGCAAGTACCCACAAATGAACAAATGAACAACTAGGCAGTGGGTCAAAAGAGCAGAGCCAACTAAGAGAGAAGTTTGATATGCGGGTACTTCAAAAAAAAAAAATACAACATTAAAAGTAAAATAGTACATATAAATGAGGGGGGGGAAAAAAAAAAGAAATAAATTATCAAGAACACATGGGCTGGAATGAATGAATGTGTCACCCACCCCCATTATTACAAGTACAAATTAAGGTTTATTATTGTTCATTAACTTAACTGAGAAAAATATATTAGCTGGAGTGATACAGACAGATACAGACAGAAAATAAGTCTAGCACATAGGAGTATACCATATGGGCATAGGCCAATTTAGATCCTGGTTATGATACCTAAGCCGAAAGTTGTGGATACTATCAGCAGTACCTTCTTCTTCGAGATTGTAAACTCCAGCATCGCCTATACAATTCAGTTTAAGGAGGTTTCTCTTAACAGGCCTATCGGTGAAGTAGATGCTGTTGGGTATTAGTTTATTCGGAAAATCATGGGCATGGAAAGACACTGACTGATTACTTCCAATAAACATGGCTATGTCTCCTATACTGTGAACCTCATTCAACTTGTAGACTTGCTTCTCCTCCTGCTCGTCAAATTCGACTTCAATCTTGAACACCTCGAAATCTTTGGTTCGAGGGGGGCTGGGATCATAATCATGTTCTGGGTACATTACCCTGAGTACTAAGAACAAGTCATTCCCATCGGGTGACTCAACCAGATAACACGGCTTGTTTCGAGGGAATTGGGCCCTTATGCTAAGAAATAGACCTTTGGGAGGCGGAAGAGTCCAAGGCCGAAGAAAAATGCGGTTGGCTACGAGTTGGAAATCTAAGATGGAGAAAGATCCCCCCATCGATATGGAGTGGAGGAGGAGGCTCCCCTTGTGGAAGATGGAGTCGGCCAACGGGAAAGCTAAAGGAGAGCAGTCAAGCCACTGCTGCTCAAACCACCCACTGCCTACTCGTACTCGGGTCATGGTCGGAGGCTGTCCTTTACGGAGGAGGATGATGGTGTCGAGAGATGGGGAGATGATAGCTTTACTCTGGTAGAGAAGCTCGTATACGGTGTCGAGGAGCACAGTTTGAGGGGGTGAAATCCAGGTCTTCTGAGCCTCGAAGGAGCAGTTGGAGAAGGTGTAGCGGGGAGAGGGCCATGGATTGTAGCGATCACATGGGATGATATGGTGGGACCCGGTGAGGGGGTTGGTGACATGCAAGTCGGTGTTGGACCTGTCAATGTCGATGGTGACGAGGAAGCCCTGTGATGATCCGATGCAGTGGTGGCCAGCAATTTGCGGGAGGTGGATCTTGCGGTTCAATTTAGTTTTTGAATTGCCTTTGGCATCACGAATGATGTCAAAAAAGTAGCGAAATTCAGGATTTTTAGGGGAGGACAGCATCAGCCATGGAGGACTAGAAGGAGATTGAAATTGAGAGGGAGAAGATACCTTGTTGCTGCTGTCGCTGTTGTTGGTAACCGTGGCCAGTGACCGACGCCAAAAGGCGGAGGCGGAGGATTTCCAACGGACGACGGCGCCACCAACCAAGCAGCTTCGGGAGAACATGGCACTAGTAGCGGCGAAGGCAAAAAGCAATGGAAAAAAAGGCAATTTTTATGTTGATCTCCGATCAAATTGATGTAATCCTTTCCGATCTATTCGAATTTTGAGAACATGAAGTACGAATTTCCCTTTTGATAATATCATCTAATCCAATTTCACCAAACCAAGTTTCGGCAGGGCAGGGCAGGGCAGGGCAGGGCAGGCGGCGGAGAAGGAGCGTAGGGTTCCGTTTCATCCTCTTATGTTTATTTATATTACACTAAATCTAATTTGAACCGACTCTATATGGCCCGGCCCGGCTCTTTTACATTCGCTAAGAGCATCCACAGTCGTGGGCTAAATACCCAAAATTTGGAAAATTTGGAAAAAAACGATCTGCAGTCGTCTTCCAAATACCCAAAATTTGGGTTGACGAGGAACAGTACGCTGCCAAATATAGCAGGCGATATGGCGAAATGGAAAATATAGCTTTCGGAAGATAATCCCCCGTCCGATCTAATTAACGGAACATAATGTTCCGTATCGTACAATCCCAATGATTAAAAAAAAAAAAAAATTAAAAGATGGTCAACCGACGGTGAATTATAACCCGTGTAATCAGATTAACGGAACATTATGATCCGTTGGTGAAATTTTTTTTAAAAAAAAAAAAAAAATTTAAAAGCTGGTCAACGGACGGTGCATAATCACCCTTCTATAAACTTTAACGGTTCATTATGAACCGTTGGTGGGATTTTTTTAAAAAAAAAAAATACCAAAAAAATTAAAAGAGCACTAACGGCTTCAACGACTGGTCCACGTCATTCTTCAAAATGACGGGAGTTAATCTCCCGTCCGATCTATTCTTGTTTTTTTTTTTTTTTTTTTTTTTTAATTTTTTTTCTTCTAGTGAAAAAAAAAAAAAAAAAAAAAAAAATTAAAATAAAAAATTTGAAACGGACGATAATCCCCCGTCATTCTTACTGGACGGAAAAAAATCTACCGTCCGGCTATATTTTACCTTTTGACGACTGCAGCAACATTCCCTTTTTCCTATTTCCAAATTGCTATATACCCAAAAAATGGCTTCAACGACTGTGGATGCTCTAAGCCCCTTTTTTTTTTTTTTTTGCAACAACTTTGAGAAATCACCAACAAAATTTGAACGAGAGAATGATAGAAAATTGAAGGAGAGGATAGCGGCTCAGATCTCGAACCTTGGATTGGAAAGGCAATTAGGGTTTGACCAATCTCACTTCATCTCATTCAATCGGAGCTATGTCAAAATTTTTTTTATATATTTTATTTTAAGAAAAAAGTGGAGTATGGCCACCTTGTCTGCTTTATTAATAAGAAATTAATAATATAAACCTAGAGAAGTGGGCCAGATAACAACATACAGACATGAAATAAAACATACATGAAGCAAGATGACCCGTACAAACAACAAATCCCTCCAATAGTCCTGGAGGGTGGGTCGACAAACAAACTCGATCCAGCAAAATTGTATTTACGTCAGTATAGCTTCATACACTGCCTACACGGCACATGCACACCCACCTAAAACTATTCTGGCAGGATTTTATCACACGCCGATCCCTGCCTTCTCCTCGCTGGGGGGACACCATCTTTAGGCCCAAGCCCCGCAGGCCAACTTATGACACCTCGACACATGCACAGCAACCGCACCCTTCCACCATCTCCACCACTCATTCTACAAACGCGCCAACAGCTCTCACAGCCGCTACCAAAGACAATCGTGAAGAGAATACCTTCACCTCTCTCACGATTGTGCTTTCTCAGGAGATTTCTCACCAAACAACTATCTCACTCCCCTCACCAAAAAAACAAGTTCCAGGAGAGAGCCATGGAGATGATACCTTCACCTCTCTTACGCTCTTACTCTCTCGGGCGATTTCTCACCACACAAACTCATCTCGACTCTTACTCCCAACGAGGAAGGAGGCGACACTCTTACGAGACAGTGGTCTAAGCTGGGGGAAGCTCAATAGTCTGATAGTAGGCGCTGTCAACACTGCATCGATGGCATCGTTGGACACCCAAACAAGTGAGCACACATCATGGAGGGACCCCATCTTCGGGCCCAAGCTCCACTATCGTGCAATACAACGTGCTACACAGTCCCCACCTCCGACAGCAACCACTGGCCTGGCCCTACGGACCCTTTGCCGAACCACCGACCTCACACAACTTGAGGTCAGGGTCGTCATCGGGAGCGATGTGAGGCAGGCAGGCGGGGGCCAGGGCCAGGGCGATCGCGACCCCATCCCCAGATCCATGGCATTCGCGACAGTAGGCGCGGGAGAAAGCTCTGGCGCGACATGAGGAGACGAGAATCTCAATCTGGGGGGGACCTCGTCTTCGGGCCCTATCCCCACAATCGTACTACACTATAATCATCGCACCGAGATAACCAACACAGACAGCTCCTCCAACCCCCCCCCCCCCCCCGAATCGCAGAGAGAGAATCAAACCCCGATTTCTTCGCACGCACTACCAACCCTCGAAAACCAAAACATAGTCGCAGATCGCCATGATTGGCTCTGAAAGTGTGGACATGGTGGCAACCGCAAAAAGCATCCGGGCCCCAAGAGAGGACGAACTTCCATCAAAAATATTCAACCCTAACCAAACCCAAACCCCAACCAACTCACCCCCGACGCCACAACCCGGTCCCTAGTGGACAAAGCCCAAGCTGCCACAACCCGAACACGGCCGAATTCGCCGCTAACACTTTGCGGCACCTCACCACCACCATCACCCACGCCACCCCCGACATCGCCACAACCACAAATCTCAACAATTAATTTCTTCAAAATCCCCACAGCTCCCGAACCAGAATAGGAATCTGGAGTGGTGATGGTGTGTAATGGATGGAAGGGAGTGTGGTTGTGAAGGAGGAAGGGGTTGGTGTAGGGTTTGGAGGCCAAAATTAGGAATCGAGTGGGAAAGGGGCAGCTTGGAATGGATATTGTTCAAGGTCGGATAGGAGGTGAGAATCGAGGGAAGGGAGAGGCGGTTGGTGGTGGACCCGCCATTGATAAAGAAGAGACTGAGAACGGCATGGTTTTAGGGTTAGCTTAGGAGTCGAAAAAGGAAGAGAGACACGGACCCCCGGTGCCGTCGACGATGGTGCTCGGGGAGGGGAACAAAGTCGCCGGAGGCAAGCAAAGTCGGGTGGAGGCGAAGTGCGATGAAGCCCTTCGGGGGGGTGGGGTAGGGGGGGCATCTCCATCGAAGGAACACTGGGGAGGCACGCGATCGGAGGGGGGATGACGGCGGGACGGTGGGGCGAAGGCGGCAAGCCCTAGCCGCTACCCCCAGCCTTTTCTTAGATCTAGGGTTTTTTTTTGGGGGGGGTTGGGGGTTAGTTTCTCTCTCTAGACTTTCTAGAGAGAGAAACTCTTTTTAGTAGCTATGTCGAAGTTGTTGTCACTACTGCTCATGTGGCACCACCAAACCCACATGCTTTGGCACCGATTAAACCATAGAAGAAACCCATCATTTTGAGTGTTGTTTGATTCTAATTGATGAAATGTAATTTTGGTTTCTCATTTTATGTTGATTTGTTTGGGATTTTTGTGTTGGTTTTGATCCAAAAACTTGTTATCGTGATGCTATTTGGTGTATTTAAGAAGTGGGTTTGCTGTAGTTTTGAGTATTACTACTTTGTTGTGTTTGTATTAGTTAGGGATTTAGAATACTTTGGATAATGATAAGAATTTTTTACTTACATTTAAATTTATGAAGCTATATAGGTTTTGTTTGACATTGTACTATATGATATGTTTTATTTTCTGTCTGGCGCAGTTCTACGGGTTTGTATCGTTAATTTCTTATTAATGAAACAGGGTGACCAGATTTCACCTTCCCCTTCAAAAAAAACATTGTACTATATGACCTATGGTTTGGGCAACTGGGGTGCAGTGGGATATGTCTGCATTTAGTAATAATGAATGCACGGTTGCAAGTAAGGGGAAACGAAAGAAGGAATAAAAACACAGCAGGATAATATTGAGGTTTAATCCGGTCTGGTCGCCAATTGATCACCATTTCTTGAAACTGGTCGGTGCATGCATGAATGAACATGAATGAATGAACGAACGGCAATCATTTGGTTTGAATGGGGTTTACAACCAAAGAGGGTCAGCATTTGGTTTGAATGGATGACCCTCGTTTTTTACGGATCAAATTTCATTTACTTTAGTACCCCATATTAGTGAGAATTTTTTCCCAAACTGTCCCACTTTTTGAATGTATTTTTTCCAAATTGTCTTATTTTTAAAAAAATTCCCAAAGTGGCTCACTCGCTTTTTTACAAAAAACTAGTTTGGTTAAAACCTTATTGCTTTTTCAGAAAGGGTGTGATACTTTGATTTTCGATAGTCTACACTCGCTGTTTGAAAAACCGATTGGGTTTTACCCAAACTTGCTTTTTCAAAAAGTGAGTATCGATTGGAACTTTTAAGCTTCAGATCTGATGTCGACCCCGTTTTCTTTCTACTCTCTATCTTCTCTACCTCTTCTACATAGGAAGAGGTTGAGAAGATAGAGAGTTGAATGAAAGGCTTATTGAAGGGGTAGTTTGTGCACAAGGAGTAAGCTACAGTCAAATGTTGAAATATAGTAATTGTATATTCTGTTTCCTAATATAGGAAACAGATTCCCCAAATCTCTCATCTTCCCAATCTTCTCTCAATCCCCTTTCTTCTTCTCCAAGAATGTAATCCTTATATATAGATGTATACAGTAAAGAATAAAGAACAACAAGAAGAATAAAAATTATTTTTCCCCAAATATGTTCTGTTTTCAACATGGTATCAGAGCCAAAAATATCCTAGGTTGGAAGAAGAAGATCCCGATCCTCGATCTTGTCGCCACCATCTTCGTCGATCTCCGTCCATCCCGTCGAAATCTCCGGCGATCCCATCGTCATCATCCGTTGGAGAAATTTGATCGACCCCGATCCTCGATTCCGATCACCTGCTCATCGCCACATCATAGCGCCATCTCCCAAAGTCATCGTCGTCCCAGATCCCATCTTCAACCTAGATCCTAGAACCACGTCTCAATTGATCTCGACCCGTCATTGACCCAGATCCTGCCATCGTCGTCAAAGCCTGACATCATCGACCTCCTATCCATCCGACTTCCACTGGCACCATCCCCGAACTCCCACAACTCCAAACCCCCACTACTCTTTCTTCTTCTTCATCTTGTTGATCTGTAATGGTGTTTTCAGTAGGGATTTGTGTGTTCGAGTCATCCTTTTGAGTTTCATCTGAAGGGCTGGACTCATCGATGGTAACTTCTTCAGATTGGAGTTCTCCTTGATCATCCTTCTGTTCATACTGAGCACCATCAATCTGATTCTGACCCCCCTCTTGCACCTCCACCGCACCCGTCTCCACAACTTGAACCTGCTGCCTACCACTATTATACTGCGGCGTTGTCGTAAAGTAATCGAACTCCATAAATCATTGTCTTTTATTGTACTGTTGCTATTTGATGGTTCGGTGTGTGTGTTTGCTGTTTAGGTAGGGAGCCGTGGAGTTTGTGTTTGCTGTTTTGTGAAGAAGGGGAGAGATTGATCCGGTGTTGGATTGTTGCTATTTTGCTGGTTGTTGAAGACTTGGAGCTGTTCTTGATCAAGTTGTGTTGTGTGCTATTGGTTGCTGAAGATCAGATCCATTGTTTTTCCCTTTTGTGCCGCTACCATGGGTCAAACTGATAGAGCTGAGAAGAGTATTGGACTCGCCTCTACATTAGTCACAGCTGCAGGTAATGATGGTAAGGTATTTAATATTTCTGCTTCTGTTATGAATAGTGCATGGATAATTGATTCGGGTGCTACCGATCATATGACTTTTGATTCTAGACAAGTTCAAAATTTTCAACCATCCACTAAATCGACTGTGTCCACTGCCAATGGTGATCCTACCACTGTTACTAGTGAGGGTACCATACATCTCACAAATAACCTAACCTTAGATACTGCCCTAGTTGTGCCATCCTTAAATTTCAACCTATTATCTGTTGCTCAAATAACTACTGCCTTATATTGTATTGTAGTCTTTTGGCCTTTCTATTGTGTGTTTAAGGATATTCAGACTCGCAAGACGATTGGTTATGGGGTTAGGCACGGGAAGCTCTATTACCTGGATTTAGAATCTGAATGTTCGAGCAAGTTGACTCAAGCTCTAAGTGTGGAAGGATCCGAAGATGAGAAGAAGAAATCAGATATTTGGCTATGGCATCGACGTCTAGGTCATGCTTCTTTTGGTTATTTGAAAAAATTATTTCCAAGTTTATTTTTGAAGTTGGATATATCTGCCTTTCGGTGTGATGTGTGTGAACTAGCAAAAGGTCATCGTGTCTCTTTTCCTCCAAGTCCAAGTAAAAGCTCCCTACCTTTTATGATTATTCATTCTGATGTTTGGGATCCATCCAAAACCACTACATTTGGAGGAGCCAAATGGTTTGTGACCTTTATTGATGACTGTACCCGTATGACCTGGATTTGTTTGATGAAGTCGAAAAGTGAAGTTAGTGGTTTGTTTCAGAAATTTCACAAGCATGTTATGATTCAGTATAAATCACAGATTCAAGTTCTTAGGAGTGATGATGGCGGAGATTACCTGAGTTCAAATCTGCAACAATATTTGGTGGAACACGGAATTGTTCATCAGACTACATGCTCGTATACACCTCAACAGAATGGGGTTGCAGAAAGGAAAAATAGACACTTGCTCGAAGTGGTTCGTGCGTCTCTCATCCATGGAAATATGCCACTCATTTATTGGGGAGAAGCCATTGCTTCTGCTGCATACTTAATCAACCGCGTTCCCTCTAATATCCTAAACTTCCTCACACCATTTCAAGCATTAACTGAATCTGTGAATGCACCAAAAGTCGTCAACTTGTCACCTCATGTGTTTGGGTGTGTTGCATTTGTTCACCTTCATCAACATGAACGTAATAAGTTAACTCCTCGAGCTGTCCGCTGTGTTTTCGTAGGATATGCACAGAATAAGAAAGGGTATCGGTGCTATCACCCACCAACTCAAAAGATGTTTGTGACTATGGATGTTGTGTTCCATGAAGATGAGATGTATTTTTTCTCTGAGGTTGAACTTCAGGGGGAGTACCGAAGTGAAGTTCAAACTCTTGCCTATGATGAAGTGGATACTATTCAAACTGAACAATCAGATATAAGAGGAGAAAATCAGGGTGTAAGTAATGACGATCACTCGAATGAAGACTTGGTTGAGGAAGAAAATTTTCACGAAGATCTGCAGTCAGTGTCGAACCTCCATGAAGATGAGCCATCTCCACCACCAGCACCATCTGAACCATCTCCACCACCAGTACCATCAGATCTATCTCTACTTCCAGCAGAACCCCAAAATCAATCGCCATCGCTGTCCGAAGCTCTAAGAAGAGAACTCCCAAACCATACTACTAGAGGTATCCCAAAACCCACTTATGAGCCTAATCCCACTAGTAAAGTCAGGTATCCCATGAGTCATTATGTGTCCACTCACCGATTGTCTGGATCAAATAAGTCATTTGTGAATCAATTATCTGCTGTATCTATTCCTAACAGTGTGCAGAAAGCCTTAGCCGATCCAAGGTGGAAAGCAGCTATGGATGAGGAGATGAAGTCCTTGAAGAAGAATGAGACTTGGGAGATAGTCGAGCTGCCAGCAGGGAAGAAGCCAGTAGGATGCAGATGGATTTATACACTGTATTATTTTCTTGGACTACAAATTAAACAGTCTTCAAATGGCATATTTATTAATCAAGGAAAATATGCAAAAGAATTACTCAAACGGTTTAACATGGATAGTACAAGTAGTAAATCCACACCTATGGTTACTACCACTACCCTTGACAAAGATATATTAGGTAAGAGTGTCGATTAGAAACTCTATCGAGGTATGATTGGCTCACTATTATATATAACCGCTAGTAGACCAGATATTATGTTAAGTGTATGTTTGTGTGCTAGATATCAATCTAGTCCTAAAGAATCTCATTTAAAAGCTGTTGTTACCGCTAAATCTGGTATGGGGGTAAACAGATAGAATTTGTGGATTCGTGAAAAACCTGAATAGCAAATCTCTAACCTGTTCTGCCGGGGTTTGACCGTTGACTCCTGCCGTACACCTGCAAAAAGTGCGAGACACCGGGGTTGATCCCTCCGACGCACCCTCCGACGCTCAAGTCAGTAACCAGAAATGATTATGAAAGAGCGTAAATTGGAAAAGTATTGATTACCTCTTAATGGAGATGGATGGGGGGTATTTATAGGCGTCTTAGGGATCAATTTAGGAATGTAATCCCCGTGATCTGATAAGGAATATTCTCCTAGTAAACAGATTAGGAATGTATTCCCTAATTCCCGGTGAAAAGATAGATGTGAATCAGGGTCGTTGATTAGGATGAATCAAAAACCCTAATTCTATCTTTTCTGGACTGGGTGTGTTTCGGGTTGGGACCCGTACCCAGTTGAGGTGGATCCGTTCATGGGTTATTGGGCTTTGAATAAGGACCCAGGTCCCATTTCAGACCCGTTTGTAGGTGAAATTACCGTTTTACTCCTGAGCTTTAAGATTCGAGTCCGATGTGAACGGTCCCGATTTAATCCTATTTTTAACCACATCACGAGCCCCCCACTCCCGAAGACTGAGTTTGATCAGCCTTTGAGGAGTAGTTTTACTGTTCTAATGGCGTACGAGATTTTATCGGTGTTCTTAAAGGAGTTTGGATCTTGTTCGGGGGTGTAACAGTGTTATTCTGGGCTTGTAATATACCCAAAAATATCCTCAGAATTTTCTGGATTTTTGGTGATTTTTCCAGATTTTTCTGAATTTTTTCTCATTTTTTATTCATTTTCCGAATTAAATAATTAATTATCGAAAATATTTAATAATTATTCTAATTAAATAATTATATTTTTTAGAATTTTAAAATAATTAAAACAAATAAATAAATAAATAAATAAACAAAATATTACCTGGACACGTGGCGCGATCGTGTGCGTTGATCACGATCAAGCGAGCGCGCATCGGGAGGAGGAAGAAGAGGCCATTTTTTGGTGTAATAGGGTCGGTTCCATGAACGCTCGGCAAAGGTGGCGAAGTCCACGTGGACGCCACGTGGCAGTCAATCCGTTGACTTTTTTTTTTCTATTTCTTCTTCTTCTTCGTTCTGTGTTTCTTTTCTTTCTCTCTTCCTCTCCGTTTCGACGTAGGCCACGCCGCCTTGCCCCTGACCTCGCACCCTCTCCGACCTCGACTGGCGCAGTGGAGAGGTCGAGTTTGGAGGGAGTGGGGCTCGGTTGAGGGAGACGAGGGAGGCGTTGGAGCTTTAGTCGAGGAGTAGACGAGAGGTCGGATGACGAGGTAGATGGAGGTCGGAGTTGAGCTCGCGAGAAGGTGGGTTCGGAGCTTTGTGATGACGGAGCTCGACGACGGAGTGAGCTCGTCGGAAGTGGAGGTGGTCGGCCATGGCGGAGCTCGGAGGTAGGCCAGGTGGAGCTCGGCACTTAGGAGCTCGTCGAAGTGGAGCGGAGCTCGGCGGAGTTGAGCTTCACGACTTCGATAGTGGGGGACCTCGACTGCTGTGGCGAAGAGATCGACGGAGCTTGGCAGCGACGGTGTGGAGCTCAAGCTTCGGCCATGGGAGAGCTCGGCGAGGAGATGGCTCGTTGAGTTGATGACGGGCTAGGAGAGCTTGGCGGAGCTTGATGGAGGTCGGAGTTGAGCTCGCGAGATTGGAGGTGATCGGCCATGGCGGAGCTCGGAGGCAGGCCAGGTGGAGCTCGGCGTCGGAGGTTGAAGAAGACGGAGCTTGAGGAGATGTCGGAGCTCAGCATCGTGGTCAGCCATGGCGAAGCTCGAAGAGGGAGATGATGGCGAGTGGAGATGAGCTTGGCGGCGAAGCGAGCTCGGCAGATGATCTTGGCGACGGAGTGAGCTCGGCGACGAAGCGAGCTCGGCAGATGAGCTCGGTGACGAAGCCTCGCGATGAGTTTGAAGCTCTTGGCGGAGACTTTGTGAGCTCGGCGATGGGGGCTGTGCTCGAAGATGGAGGTGCGGTTGAGCTCGCGAGAAGGTGACGAGCTGGTCGTTTGGGTTTTGAAGAAGAAGGAATGAGCTCTGTTTTTCTTTGTTCCTTGGTTTTTGTTTTGTTTGGTTTTTGCTTGGGTTTGGCGCCAAAATACAGAAGAAGAAGGGATGGTTCGGTTTGGGTTTGGGTCCCCTTAATGGGTCCGAACCCGGCCCCTTGTCCCCCCAACTTTTTTTTGCTTTTTGTGGGTCTGTGCTGGTGCCGAACTCAACTGGTACCGAACTCAAGCCCGTAAAACGGTCGGTGTCAAGAATGCTCGGCAGCGGGTGCCGAACTCAACTGTGCCGAACTCAAGCCCGTAAAACGGTCGGTATCAAGAACGCTCGGCAGCGGGTGCCGAACTCAACTGGTGCCGAACTCAAGCCCGTAAAACGGTCGGTGTCTAGAATGCTCGGCATCGGGTGCCGAACTCAACTGTGCCGAACTCAAGCCCGTAAAACGGTCGGTGTCAAGAACGCTCGGCAGCTGGTGCCGAACCCCAATTTTTCCATGCAGAGTTCTTCTCGATGTTCCCGGTGCTAAGGAGGTCGGCTCGGGGCGTGCGACCCCTTGTTTCGAAGCTAATTCGAAGATCTACGACTTTTCTTTAGGAGTGAGATGAAGATTCACCCTCCTTCCTGGTCAAAACAGCCAGAGAATATCCTTGTATACATGAGGTTGAGGAGAGTTTTTGATGTTCCCGGTGCTACGGAGGTCGGCTCGGGGCGTGCGACCCCTTGTTTTGAAGCTAACTCGACGATCTACGACTTCTCTTTAGGAGTGAGACGAAGATTCACCCTCCTTCATGGTCAAAATAGCCCCGCAACATTCTTGTCTTCATGAAGTTGAGGAGTGTTTTGGTTTTTTGCTTGGGATCGGCGGCAACTTTGTTGGAGAAGAATGGGAGGAGAGAGAGAGGGTTTGGGTTTGGATCCTTAACGGGTCTGAACCCAACCCTATAGCCCCCCTTTTCTTTTTTGTGTTGTTTGTTTATGAGAGCGTTCGGCGAAGGGGTGCCGAGGTCCGATTTTTTCCCCCCGTAACGAGGTCGGTTCCGAGAACGCTCGGCAGTGGGTGCCGAACTTGATTTTTCCCCTGTAACAGGGTCGGTTCCACGAACGCTCGGCAGTGGGTGCCGAACTGGAATTTTTCCCTATAACGAGGTCGGTGCCACGAACGCACGGCAGCTGGTGCCGAGCTTGATTTTTCCCCCGTAACAGGGTCGGTTCCACGAACGCTCGGCAGTGGGTGCCGAATTGGAATTTTTCCCCATAACAAGGTCGGTTCCACGAACCCTCGGCAGTGGGTGCCGAACTGGAATTTTTCCCTATAACGAGGTCGGTGCCACGAACGCACGGCAGCTGGTGCCGAGCTTGATTTTTCCCCCGTAACAGGGTCGGTTCCACGAACGCTCAGCAGTGGGTGCCGAACTGGAATTTTTCCCCATAACAAGGACGGTTCCACGAACGCTCGGCAGTGGGTGCCGAACTGGAATTTTTTCCTATAACGAGGTCGGTGCCACGAACGCTCGGCAGCTGGTGCCGAGCTTGATTTTTCCCCCGTAACAGGGTTGGTTCCACGAACGCTCGGCAGTGGGTGCCGAACTGGAATTTTTCCCCATAACAAGGTCGGTGCCAAGAACGCTCGGCAGCTGGTGCCGAACTCGAATTTTTCCCCGTAACGAGGTCGGTTCCGAGAACGCTCGGCAGCTGGTGCCGAACTCGAATTTCCCCCGTAACGAGGTCGGTTCCGAGAACACTCGGCAGCTGGTGCTGAACTCCAATTTTTCCCTGCAGAGTTCTTCTTGATGTTCCCGGTGCTACGGAGGTCGGCTCGGGGCGTGCGACCCCTATGAAGAGGAGTCCGAGGGGTCATACGATTACCAGCGGAGGGACGACGCCCTCATCTGCCGTCTCCATGAGGTGGAAAGGCGTATCGGCCGCATGGACAGGGAGGAGGAGTCCCGAGCAGGAACCGTCCGTCCCAGCCGACCCCCTTTCTCTCGGTCGATCATGGAGGCCCACATACCGAGGGGTTTCAAACCTCTGCAGTTTGAAACGTACTCAGGGGAATCCGACCCAGTCGATCACGTCGAAAGCTTCAAGACCCTGATGCTGATCCATCAAGCTTCCGACGCCGTGCTCTGCAGGACCTTCCCGGCCACCCTCAGTGGGTCGGCTCGGGAATGGTATTCCAGACTCGCCCCTTCCTCCATCTTCTCATTTGAGCAGTTTGAAACACTGTTCATAACTCACTTCGTGAGTAGCAGGCGAGCCGAGAAAACAAGCCTCTCCCTACTGAACCTGCGGCAGGAAAGGGAAGAGAAGCTGCGGGACTATGTGAAGAGATTCACCGCAGAGGTCAGGTCTATCGCCTCCTTAGACCAGTCAGTGGCGACCGTGGCGTTCCAGTCGAACGTCCTCAACGCCAACCTCCGATCGTCCCTAGCCAAGAAGCCCCCGCATAACTTCGTCGACCTCCTCCTGAGGTGCGAGAAGTATATCCGAGCAGAGGAGGCTGAAGCCCTTCCGAGCTATGGGGGGTCCTCCTCAGGGTCGAAGAGGAAGGCGACGGGGGAAGAGGGGTCCAAGAAGGCGCAAAAGGACAACGGCGGTCAGCGTCGCCCTCCCCCCAGGTTCGAGAAGTTCACTCCCCTCACCACTAACGTCTCCACCATCCTAATGGAAGTGGAGAAGGAGGGAGTCATCCCTCCAGCTCCGAGGATGCACACCCCGGCGAAGAGGAGGAATAAAGATAAATGGTGTCGTTACCATCGCGATCACGGCCACGACACGAACGACTGCCGGGCATTGAGAGATGAGATAGAAGCCCTCATCCGGAGGGGGCAATTGGCCAAATTCGTGAAGGCTAACGATCGGGCGGATCGCAACTCTCCTTCGCCTCGGGGGGCTAACAAGCGCTCCGAGCGGCGCGAGGAGACACCCGAGTTCGAGGAAGAACGGATTCTGCACCTGATCCACGGGGGCCCCATGGGGGGCTCCTCTAATTCCTCCCGAAAGGCCTTCGTCCGAGAGGTCAACTCGGTTCACAGTGCCCCTCCCCCAAAGGTCTCGGCGTCCCTGTGTCTTTCTCCGACACAGACCTCGAAGGGGTCCGAACCCCACACTGTGATGCCCTCGTCATCGACCTCCGCATGGCCAACTTCAAGGTGCAGAGGATTTTAGTAGACAATGGGAGTTCGGTCAATATTCTTTTCCTCTCGGCCTTCCGAGGCCTGCAGCTGTCCCGGGACCGTCTCAAGCCAGCCGGTTACACACTCCACGGGTTCACGGGGGTCCCGGTAACTGTCGAGGGAGTGATAACCCTAGACGTGACCGCGGGAAGCGCCCCTACTACCCGGACCGAGCCGATGGACTTCATGGTCGTCGACGTCCCGGCGGCGTATAATGTCATTCTAGGCCGACCCGGCCTAGCCGCCTTGGAAGCTGTCCCCTCGGCGTACCATTTGAAAATGAAGTTCCCCACTCGGTCGGGAGTAGGGGAAGTCAGGGGAAGCCAAGAAACAGCCCGGAAGTGCTACATGACTTCCACCGGGGGACCAGTGCTCTCGCTCGAGACACTAGAAATCCCCGAGCCGAAAGCTCGGCCAACGTCCGAGCCGGCGGACGAGTTAGAAGAAGTGCTCTTCTCGGACGAGGATCCGAGCCGGAAGTTCCTCATCAGCAAATCCTTGCCGACCGCGCTATGCTCAGACCTGATTAAATGCATCCGGGATAATCGTGACTTGTTTGCATGGTCGGCCGCGGACATGCCCGGCATTTCCGAGGAGCTGCTCGTCCATTGCCTAAGTGTCGAACCGGGGTGCAAACCGGTTAGCAGAAGAGGCGAAAGTTCGCTCCCGAGCGACAGCAGGCCATCAAGGAGGAGGTGGATAAACTGCTGTAGGCCAAGTTCATACAAGAGGTAAATTACCCTGAGTGGCTCTCCAATGTTGTAATGGTCAAGAAGTCGAACGGCTCCTGGAGAATATGTATTGACTTCACCGACCTGAATAAGGTGTGTCCGAAGGACCCATTCCCTCTTCCAAACATCGACACCCTCATTGATGCCAGCTCAGGCCATGAGCTCCTCAGCTTCATGGATGCCTTTTCAGGCTATAATCAAATCCGAATGTTCCATCCGGACATTCCGAAGACCTCCTTCATCACCGACCAGGGCCTCTACTGCTATCGGGTCATGCCGTTCGGGTTGAAGAACGCGGGCGCCACCTATCAGCGCCTCGTCAATAAGGTCTTCCAGAACCAGATAGGTCGGAATATGGAGGTGTACGTTGACGACATGCTCGTCAAAAGCGTCCGAGGCACTGATCACGTGGCCGACCTCCAGGAGGCCTTCGGCGTGTTGAGAAGACACAGCATGCGGCTGAACCCGAACAAGTGTGCGTTCAGGGTCTCCTCGGGAAAATTCCTCGGCTGCATGGTAAGCCAGCGAGGAATCGAAGCTAATCCCGAGAAGATTAAGGCCATATTAGACATGGCCCCGCCTCGGAACATCAAGGAGGTGCAGAAGCTTACCGGTCGGCTCGCCGCTATCGGTCGGTTCCTCTCGAAGTCGGGGGAAAAGTGCCTCCCCTTCTTCAAAGCACTCAGGGGGGCTAAGGGTTTTGAGTGGGGCCAACCACAACAAGAATCGTTCGACCAACTGAAGGCATACTTGGTGAACCCCCCTCTGCTCAGCAAACCGGTCCCGGGCGAGACTCTCTTCATCTACTTGGCTGCCTCCGAGCAGACCTTGAGCGCTGTCTTGGTAAGAGAGGAGGACCGGTCCCAAAGGCCCATCTACTACGTGAGCAAAGTGCTTCGGGACGCCGAGCTCCGCTATCCGAAGATAGAGAAGATGGCCTACGCCCTAATCACGGCGGTGAGGAAGCTTCGGCCTTACTTTCAGTCCCACTCCATCGTCGTCCTCACCGACCAACCCCTAAAGCAGATCCTCTACAAGCCTGAGACCTCGGGCCGGCTGATGAAGTGGTCCATAGAGCTAAGCCAGCATGACATCTCTTACCAGCCTCGGACAGCAATTAAGGCGCAGGCACTCGCCGACTTCATCGTAGAGTCCACTATCCCTGAGGTCGAACACATTCCGAATGGACCCCCCATTTGGACAGTCTTCGTGGACGGATCCTCCTGTAATGAAGGAAGCGGCGCCGGCATCATTCTAAACGGCCCTGACGACTTCGTCCTCTAGTATGCGATCCGCATGAACTTCAAGGCCTCGAACAATGAGGCGGAGTACGAAGCACTCATTGCTGGCCTCGGACTTGCATGAAGTGCTGGGGCGCAGCGCCTCCGAATCCATAGCAATTCCCAGCTCGTCGTAAACCAGGTCTTGGGCGAATACGAGGCCCGAGACGAGTGGATGGCGAAGTACCTTGCTAAGGTTCGGACCCTCATGGGCCGGTTCGAGGAGGCGCTCATCCAGCGGGTCCCTCGTGAAGAGAACTCACAGGCCGATGCCCTCTCCAAATTGGCCTCGTCCTCCCTGCAAGGCCTCGAACAGACCGTACTGATCGAAGTCCTCTCTAAGCCAAGCATCGAAGACGAGACACCTGGCTCGGCGGAATCGTTGCCAATCATGTTACAAGATAATCGGATGAAGCCTTTAGTAGAGTTCTTAAGGGACGGACTCCTGCCCGAAGACCCCAAAGAGGCTCGCCGAGTCAGAACCCGGGCCGAGCGGTATGTCTTGATCGAGGGCATCCTATACAAACACTCTTTCTCCCAAATAGACGGCCGACCCTACCTAAGGTGCCTCTCTCCGGATCAGGCCGAATATGCCCTACAAGAGCTCCACGAAGGCATCGGAGGGGCACACTCAGGATTCAGGTCCTTGGCCCGAAAAGCTTTGAATTATGGGTACTTCTGGCCAACCCTCCTTCAAGACGCCGAGCGACACGTTCGGCAATGCAGCTCTTGTCAGAGACACTCCAGCATCCGTCGCCTCCCTCAGGCCAATCTCGCCTCCCTATCAAGTCCTATCCCCTTCACAATGTGGGGCATGGATTTACTAGGGCCCTTCCCTCCGGCTCCGGGTCAGTTCAAGTTCCTGGTCGTGGCCATTGACTACTTCTCGAAGTGGGTCGAGGCCGAGCCCCTCGCCACTATAACCGAGAGCAAGGTGATACAGTTCTTCTGGAAGAGCATCATCTGCAGGTTCGGCGTCCCCCGTGTCCTCGTTACCGACAACGGAACTCAGTTCACTGGCGCAGCATTCCGAGCTCTGTGCGACGACCTTGCCATCCAGCAGCGCTTCTCGTCCGTTTCCCACCCTCAGTCGAACGGACAGGCAGAAAATGCTAATCGGCAGATCCTCGCAGGCATCAAGAAAAGGCTGAACAAAAGTTCCAAGGGCTTATGGGTCGACCAACTCCCCAACGTCCTATGGAACTACCGCACGAGCAAACGGACCCCCACAGGCGAGTCCCCTTTCAACCTCACCTATGAGTCCGAGGCCGTGATACCTCTCGAGGTCAAAATACCTTTCCCTCGGCTCACAGCCTATGACGAAGCGCAGAATGCCAGGGACCTCAGAGCAGACTTAGACCTGATAGATGAACTGAGGGAAAGAGCGGCGATTCGGCAGCAGAGTTACCGAAGAAGGGTTGAACTCGCATACAACAAAAAATGTCCGACCCGCCAACCTCAAGCAAGGAGATTTGGTCTTGAGAAAGCTAGCCATATCCTTTCCCAGCCAGAAGAGCAAGCTGGCTCCGAACTGGGAAGGGCCGTACAGGATCACAAAGGTAGTTCGGCCCGGAACATATCGCCTTGAAGACCTAGAGGGCAGAGAGCTTTCGAGGACCTGGAATGCCGACCACCTCCTAAAATACCAAGAAAGCGCTCCGGCGCCGCTCTAAGTATCATGGGATATCGGGCCACTCCAGTCCTCCGACTCGTAACCTATTTTCATAAATTGTACTATGTAAAACGGTTCGCCGTCGATTATCAATAAAGAAAGCTCTTTCGTGTTTGGGAATTCGCATGTTTCTCTCCCCTCTTATCACCTGCTTTTTAAATTGTGATTTCAACCAATGGTTCGGAGTCCACGTTCGGCTCGACCTCACCTCCTCGGCTCGTCCCCGGACGAACCAGGGGTAGACCGTCATTCGGAATTGCTCCCACAACCGTTGAACTACACTGATGGTTCGGAGTCCAGCACTCGGCTCGACTTTACCTCCTCGGCTCGCCTCCGGACGAGCCAGGGGTAGATCGCCGTTCGGAACTGCTCCCACAACCGTTGAACTAAACCGATGGTTCGGAGTCCAACACTCGGTTCGACTTTACCTCCTCGGCTCGCCTCCGGATGAGCCAGGGGTAGATCGCCGTTCGGAATTGCTCCCACAACCGTTGAACTACACCGATGGTTCGGAGTCCAACACTCGGCTCGACTTTACCTCCTCGGCTCGCCTCCGGACGAGCCAGGGGTAGATCGCCGTTCGGAATTGCTCCCACAACCGTTGAACTACACCGATGGTTCGGAGTCCAACACTCGGCTCGACTTTACCTCCTCGGCTCGCCTCCGGACGAGCCAGGGGTAGATCGCCGTTCGGAATTGCTCCCACAACCATTGAACTACAGCGATGGTCCCGGAGTCCAACACTTAGCTCCCAGTCCCCCAAGCTTGCTTTGCGGCAAACTGGGAGTGGTCCACCCCTCTGCTCCGTCAGTGGAGGGGCACCGAAGCTACGTTCGGCCACATAATCCGAGCACTCCTGCCTAATAGCCGAAGCCCGAAGCCCTACGCCTTCGGTCGGCTACCGAGCAAGTGCCTTCCCGAGCTCGCAAACGGAGAAAACTCACTTTCTCCTCAACTTTCGTGCATGATCTCGATCAGACGGCTCAGATCTTGCCACCGACGCTAAACGACAAGATAACGTTTTCTTGGGAACTGAACCGCCTCGTGATTCGTGCCTACGTTCAACGGCTCAGATCTTGCCACCTGCGCTAAACAACAAGATAGCGCTTTCTTGGGGACAGAGCCACCTAGGAATTCGTGCCGTACCTTGTTAGAGTCGCTAAACGACAAAATTCTGTACTCATAGGAACCCGTTCGGTTCAACACTCTTGCCGAAGGAACTAACACGCTCGGTTCAAAGATCTCGGCGCGACCAACACAGATATAAGCAAGACAAACATGCAGAGCAAGGAAAGATATTTTATTAAACAACCAGGCCATAATACAAAACACATCTTTTCCATGGTTACAAAGTGTTTGCAAACAAAATACACGACGCCAACCCATTATACTTGGCCCTCATATGGAAAAATCTTCACTAGACTGTTCGGTCGACTGTCCGTCCTCCTCGGCCGATGGCTCCCCTGCATTTTTCCGGAGCTTCGCTACCACAGTCTGCAAGTGTCGAATCTCCGAGAGCAAATCGTCCCGCTCGGCTATGATCTTCGACTGATTGTGCCGAATGCACTTGACCCGAAGAGCGTTGCTGAAAGCGGTTTGCGAATCCTCATCCCCTCCTGCGAGGCTTAACTCGGCGATCCTATTCTCCAGGCGTCGGATCTCGGCTTCCCGAAGGTCGAGGACGGACGAAAGATGGGCCCGCTCGCTCTCAGCTCGGCGTAACTCCAGCTCAATGCTCCTGGGACTCAGAGCCGCCGCCCCAGAAGTGGCCTCTGGTTCAGAGTCATCATCCGAACCGTGGGATTCAGCATATGGGTCAGCCGTCTCGAGCTAAAAAGAAGGGAAAACGAACAGCAAAATTTCAATACACTGCTGAAGTCCAACACTTGGAGATTTTCTAAAGAAACTCTCAAAATCGCATTCAGACATAATAGTGTTACACACGGCCGAACCGACCCTACAACAACGTTTTACAACAAATCAGAAGGGACATGAAGCGACATGATCAGGTTCTCTTCGGAAGGGGAACGCTTCGGTTTAAGGAAACGCGAGGACGACGAGGCCTGCCCTCCGAGCTCGATCCTAAAAATTGTCACCTAACACATTTTAAGAATCCACAAATTCTGTATCTCTTATTATCTCGCTATGAAGTACCTTTTAATTAATTTGACTTAAAAAGTGTGAAATTCTCTTTTACTGATGAAGATACTTTAAAAAGTGTGAAATTCTATTAAGCATGTATCTCTTAAGCGCATCCACAGTCGTTAGCTAAAATTGTATTTTATGCATAATTTTCAACTGTAGCAGCTGCACTCATTAGCTATTCTACCATTTCCCCACTTTTTTCTACAGCAGAAAGGCAAAGATAGCATGAGATATATCAATATGCATTTTATAGCGTGACGAAACATCATGTTTTGTCTGGATAATTTAATTATTTTTTAATTTTTTTAATTGATTGGACGAAACATCAATATATATATATATATATATATATATATATATATATATATATATATATATATATATATATATATATAGGGAAAGTTTCCATTGAGCACTAGCCCAGTGCTCAACGCTGTGCGCGCTGGATATAGGCCGTCCGATCGTGGGCTCTCATCATGATCTCCATCCAATGGTTCTTATTCCATCCCGCTCATCTGTTAATTGGGGGGGGGGGGGGGGGATAATCAGAATCCCCCCCTCCTCAATCCACCTATCTCCTTCCCTTCTCAACCCTATCTCCTTTCCCTCTCTCTCCCGCTCCACACACTTCATCGATCTGAAGTAGAGTGACAAAAACCTTAGGTCCCCAAATCATCTCCTCCCTCCTCTTCATCAATTTGTCGACAAATTCTCCATCTCCTCCCTCTCCAACGCTCCCTTTTCCCCTTCTTGGTCATCTTCGACAGCGGATTTTAAAACCTTAGCCCCCCAAATCGATCGGAACCCACAACCCATATCGACGCCGTCCCTCCTCCTCAGTGACGCGATCCACCTCTCCACGCTCATCCAGACTCATCTCTTCCTCCATTCCCCCATCGTTATTGGAGGTATTATTATTATTATTATTATTATTATTATTATTATTTTGGGTGTTTTTTGCTCTACTTCATAATGTTGAAAAAAATCAATTTTTCTTAACTCAGTTTAAAAAATAATTTGTTATTGTTGAAAAAAAATATCGGAGTAAATGATCTTAATTATATTTTCAAATTTGTTATAGGTATGGAGTTAGGTGAAGGTTGCTCACAATTTTTTGTATGTTGCCGAAGGTGATGTGGATTCATCTACTGACAATAGTTCCGAGGATTCTCACGATAGTGTGAACTGAGGGAAGTATTTCATTCACAATCTATTTGGTAAATATGATATCCTACTTTTATTTTTGGGTATGGGATGAATTGATAGGCAGTGATGAATTTATTGTCCTCTTCACCTACTAAGTGAAATCAATGTGTGAGTTTGTTTGAGGTCAGGTTGTTAGTGGGCTGCTACACCCACTTGAAATTGATCATGCCATACATTTAGATTTTCAGTTGGCTGATACTTGAATTTCAGTACAATGCCCTGATCCTTAAGCTTTGATACTTGAGTTTTTTTACAATTGAAGTGACAGATGCTATGTATGCAATTGTTTATTCAGTTGTAGTGAATATACAATTGAATATGCTTGATTTTGGCTTTGAGGTTGAAGTTTTTTGATACTTTTATGATACTTACAGTTGGGTAGTACTCCTAATGGTTGCTATTTTTTGGCTAATACTTGGTGGCTTCAATAGTTGGAGTGAACACATTTTTTTTTTGTGTCCCAGTGGTTGAAATCTGGCTTGATTTTGGGCCCAGAAAAGGATACTATCTGTTAGAGTAAGGGGTAGTGCACAACGCTGTGTGCACTGGGCCTAGACTATCTGATCTTGAGTTTTTGAATGAACCCCATCCGATGGTGCTAACTCAATCCCGCTCATCACGATATTACATTGTTTGAGTTATGCCAACATTTACCTTTGGCTGATACTAGAATTTTCAGTACCTTTTGAATGGCTCAATTTGTGTTACACCAGAGTGATCCTTTTGCTCTTTGGGTGATACTTGAGTTTTAGTTCAATAGACTGATCCTTTTGCTTTGATACTTGAGTATCAGTAGTCGTTGGTTGATCTTTTTTTGCCGATACATGTTTTTTTTGATATTTGTAGTGTGCAAATTTCTGGCTGGTTGTTTTCTAATATTTTGGCTGGTTGTTTTGGCTGATACAAATTTTCCGCGGCTGATTTTTTGGACTATGGTTTTGGCTGATTACTTTGATTTGGCTGATTGTTTCCTTTGGGTGATTAAGATTTCTTGTCTTGTGAATGCATTTAGTTGATTGTGGAACAAGATGTAGGGGTTTGTGATGGTTAAAGCTGTTTGGGCGTGGCATTTCAACTGCAGCCATATGTGATTACACTAACACAGTCTCAAACCTTGCATTAATTTTTAATGCATTCACAACTGAAGATGTTGTGCTCATTTGAGAACAATGTTTTGTGAAATAAAGTGACATTCTGAGCCTACTTTAATTTCTATCATGAACACAATCACTTTGTAGTTTATGCTATCTAATAAATGAGTTAGAAATTCATCTAACATTTAGTTAATTTTTCCAGTAACAGATGCAAAATGAACTCCAAAATGAACTCCGGGAGATAAATCAACTCTAGAAGATAAACAGATGCAGCTGGAGTATCAGTAGTTGTTCTTTATTCACAAAGGGAGATTATTTTGTAATGTTTGTATGTGTAATCAGTTCGTCGAATATGTTGTACTCTTTTTATGCTTCACGTACGACTGAGTTCAACAAGTTAAGTAGAATTTTTTGATAGATTTGTTCGGACTTTGTAACTTATATGTATACTTGAGAAGGATACTATCTGTTTTGAGTTTGTACATTTTTGGAATACATTTTTATGAAATCCATTATATGTTATTTGAGTTTGTTACATTGTTTGATGCAACTGGAGCTTGACAGGGTTTGTTGTCATGTATTGATGTTGCATTTTTGGAAGATTGAGATGAAACTGGAGCTTCACAAGGTCTGTTGTTCTGAGCTTACACATTTTGAACTTCATGTTCAGTTTCTGTTGTTCTGAGCTTACACATTTTGAACTTCATGTTTAGTTTCTGTGGTTCTGAGCTTACACATTTTGAACTTCATGTTCAGTTTCTGTTGTTCTGAGCTTACACATTTTAATAATTATATGTTCAGTTTAAATTTTTTAACTGAAGCTAAGTTTCTTTATATTTTTTATGTACAAATACACATTAGTTTCAAGAATCCGAAACCAAACCTTATACAAATACTCTCAGGACTTTCTGATACATTTAGAAATCAGTTATTTTGAGTGACACCGTAACCGAGACCTAGTTCTCAAACCTTGTTTAGTTCATAAAAAGAATATTCTTCAACTAATTTGGAATTAGCAAACTGTTTATTCGTGTTCCAGGTGGGATCATATAGAAAAGTTGTGTGTAGTAGTGTCAGAGTTGGGATCATATATGCATGTAGACTATTCCAAACAGGTAATGCACAATTTCCTCAGTACACAGACTATTTGAAGGGAGATCAGGTTTCAGCACACATGGCGTTTTGATATAATCAGTTCTTAACAATGTTAAGTTGTTATAATCTGCAAAATATATTATAAGAATAAAAAATTACTTCCCACTACCTGTTCAAGAGCAACGTCTACTTCTAATTACATGTAATCATACCACATTTACTAAAGAATGTATTCATGGTTGCATCAGATAGAATTCGACACATATATCTTGGCAGAGTGGAGACATACTCATAATGAACATATAAACTAAGAATAACCTCCAACTTTAGAGCTGATTACACTTGTACTTTGGAGCTAGTTTTACTTATATTATTCCTCACATTCATATTTCTTAAGAGTGAATTTATTACAAGGGAAGCATCCACAAAATTTGCAGACAGTGAATTGAGACCGAGATCGTGTTGTTCTGTGGCTGCATTTCATTTTCTGGGCTTGTTCAGATGCTTTAAGTAACTGCTGTGAGTGCTGCATCTGAGCTGATGCCGTCCATTCCTCTGCTCTCCTGTTCACAATTGCCATACTTTTCATCATCCTTCCCTCTATGTCTGATCTCATCTTTTGAAACTTTACCTGAAAAAAAAAGAAAACCCTAAATCAGTTAGATATGGTCAATGGCCAAACTACTCAGCTGTCATCATTCTCTAAATATGGTACATGGATTTGACATGAATTTAAGTAGGCTCAGAAATGACTTTAATTCACAGACATTGTCCTCAAATGGGCACAACATCTTCAGTGGTGAATGCATTAAAAAAAATCAAGCCAAATGTTGAGACTGTGTTGGTGTAGTCACATATGGCTGCAGTTGAACTGCCACGCCCAAATAGCTGTAACCATCACAATCCCCTACATGTTGTACCACAATTTCAATTAAATGCATTCCCATTTCTACAGAATCTTAATCACCCAAAGGAAACAATCAGCCATAGCATAGTATTAGCCAAAACTATCAGCCGAACTATCAACCAATGTGTAACAAACTATTTAAAGAAACGAAGGTTGTACTCAAGTATCAAAGATCAAGCCACAGAAAATTCTAGTACCAGCCAAAGGTATATGTTGGCATCAATCAAACAATGTATTCAAAAAATGTAATCTCTGAGCCACTGAAAAGCCAAAATTGAATCAGTGACCCAAAAAAATGAACATCAGGTCAAAATTTTACTTTACCCCCCCGGTAATAGGTAGATGAGCGGGATTGAGTTAGAACCATTGGATGGGGTTCATGATGAAAGATCACGATCGGATGGCCTAGGCCCAGTGCACACAGCGTTGTGCACTACCCCTGACTCTAACAGAAAGTATCCTTTTCTGGGCCCAAAATCAAGCCAAAATTCAACCATTGAGATCAGTCAAAAATTTGTTCACTCCAACTCTTGAAATTACCAAGTTAAATTTCAAAAAATATCAACCATGCCAGAGTACTACCCAACTGTAACAAAGGATCAGCCAAACAGTCTCAAAAAGGCTATACAGTAAAGACAGTCACTGTGTACCAAACTTCATATTCAAAAAATGGTAAATTTGTATCAGAAAACTTCAACCTCAAAGCAAAAAATCAAGCATATTCAATTGTATATTCACTACAACTGAATAAACAATTGCATACATAGCATCTGTCACTTCAATTGTAAAAAAACTCAAGTATCAAAGCTTAAGGATCAGGGCATTGTACTAAAATTCAAGTATCAGCCAACTGAAAATCTAAATGTATGGCACGATCAATTTCAAGTGGGTGCACCAGCCCACTAACAACCTGACCTCAGACAAACTCACACATTGATTTCACTTAGTAGGTGAAGAAGACAATAAATTCATCCCAAACCCAAAAATAAAAGTAGGGTATCATATTTACCAAATTGATTGTGAATGAATACTTTCCTCAATTCACACTATCGTGAGAATCCTCGGAACTATTGTCAGTAGATGAATCCACATCACCTTCGGCAACATACAAAAAATTGTGAGCAACCTTCACCTAACTCCATACCTATAACAAATTCGAAAATATAATTAAGATCATCTACTCCGATATTTTTTTTTCAACAATAACAAATTATTTTTTAAACTGAGTTAAGAAAAATTGGTTTTTTTCAACAATATGAATTAGAGCAAAAAAAAAAAAATAAAATTAATACCTCCAATAACGATGGGGGAATGGAGGAGGAAGAGATGCGTCTGGATGAGCGTGAAGAGGTGGATCGTGTCACTGAGGAGGAGAGGACGGCGTCGATTTGGGTTGTGGGTTCCGATCGATTTTGGGAGCTAGGGTTTTAAAATCCGCTGTCGAAGATGACCAAGAAGGGGAAAAGGGAGCGTTGGAGAGGGAGGAGATGGAGAATTTGTGGACAAATCGATGAAGAGGAGGGAGGAGATGATTTGGGGACCTAGGGTTTTTGTCACTCTACTTCAGATCGATGAAGTGTGTGGAGCGGGAGAGAGAGGGAAAGGAGATAGGGTTGAGAAGGGAAGGAGACAGGTGGATTGGGGGGAAAATTCCGATTGTACCCCCTCAATTAACAGATGAGCGGGATGGAATAAGAACCATTGGATGGAGATCATGATGAGAGCCCACGATCGGACGACCTATATCCAGTGTGCACAGCGTTGAGCACTACGCTAGTGCTCAACGGAAACTTTCCCTATATATATATATATATATATATATATATATATATATATATATATATATATATATATATGAAATGGGTTAACATGGGAAAAATAATTACAGTTCACTATGCCAAAGCTATTTCAAATTATTTGACACAGCACCATAGCATGAGATCATGTCAAAATCTACCAACCATGATATAGCGACAAAGCTCAAGCATGGCATTTAACATGTAGAAAATCATAATAGCATATTAGTCTATCTGCCAGAAAGTAGATATATATACGTTGAAAGGAAAATCAGTTAGCATCAGACTACAGTGATAACTGATAACGGAACAACTCAATTCATGTCTAAAAAATTATTTGACGCATAAAGCAATGCAAACATGAAATAGCATCAAACTCCAACACCTACGATCAAAAGCTAAACAGCTCAAAAGACCATTCATCTGTTGGGAAGAGAAAAAAAGTTCAGATAGCAAAAGACCAATATTTTTCGTAATCTTTGTAACAAGAGAAAATTACAACATTCGAAAACACGTGGACTCATCGGTATAACTGTATAAGAACCAACTAATTCCTAACAGATTCATCAGCTCAATATAAAGAGTTTTGAAAGAAATACCAAACAACTAGTAACTGTAATAAGCACTTGTATCACGTGTTTCCCTAATTTCTAAAAATAAGAAATTTCAGTCAGTTATGTGCAGCTCAAACCCCAAACCGGCTGAAAGTAACAAAATTCCATTCCTCAAAAATCATTTATCCCAAATACGGTATTCCCCTATTTCTAAAATCAGCAATAAAATTCCCCTTTTAAAGACATTCATCCCAACTAATGCAACTCTGGGTATGGAGGATCTTCAACCTGTATAAATTAAGTGCAACAGAGAAAACTAACTACAGAAAACGGATCGATTCAAAGCTAAAATAAACAAACATGCACAAAACTAAATGAAGAAATTGAGAGCTACTAATTTGTTTAAACCAATGTCTAATTGTCATTGCTCTCTAATTAATCAACAACCAAACAAAATAGAAGTGTTATGTCCTTTCAACGACTTCTTTTCCTTACCCAACTTTATATATTTTGTGCTTGCAGGCTTAATACACTGCAACAGTGGTATGTAATCCAGTTAAATAAAGTTTCCAAACCTCTTTTGGAAGAGATGAAGAGAGATTGTGTGAGATCGATCAAGAAAATAACACTTCTCAAAATATAATTACAACAAATATGAAGAGAGATCTAGAAAATAACTAACCATAAAAAAATTAATTTACCAAATTAAACCATATATTCAGAAGGAAAAAAAACTTAAGAACGAGAGATCACATAAATGAGATAGAAGGCTCAGAGCTGTCTTTAATTTGACACAAGATCGCTACCTTTCTTTCCAATGCTTTCTCATTCTTATCTGCAAGCATTTGGCTGCAATTATACAGCTGCCTCGCCATTGCTCTAGATAAGATTGAATCAGCAAAGGAGTTATAGTTGTGCTTCCATTTTCAAACAAAAGAACTGGAAATTTTCTGATTAATCAAGCAGACTTTCAAAAAATCCTTCTTTTAGGGGCTACACATCCTTGTATCTGCCACAAATAACCTTTCCTTTCATGCAACCAAAATGTGCCGAAGAACAATTTTTTCAATAGATCCTGAGTATAAAATCACTCTGTTATTCAAGAGAATTAATGAACAAACAAATTTCTTGATTAATCAAGCACAGACTTTCAAAAAATCCTTCTTTTGGGGGCAACACATCCTTATATCTACCAGAAATCACCTTTCCTTTCATGCAACCAAAATGTGCATCCTGGGTATAAAAATAACCTAAAACTCAAAATTAGATAGATATCTGAAAACATGATGCATGCTGGATTGACTTTTATTTTCAAACAGACATACAAACCATTATCATGCGCAAAGAGATATGTACAAAAAACCACGATTTTAAAAACCAGCAGCAAAGAGATATTAATCGCACAGTGGATTAGAAAAGCAGGCTTTCCGAGCATACTACAAAAAAAAGACCTTTCCTACGATAAATTAGTTACAAAAGAGAATAGTTGTTAATAAACGAAAAGATGTGTTAAATAGAGGCATCTACAAAAGCAAGAAACCCATAAATAACATAAACAACAAAGCAAAACGGTCTCAGCTTTGAACCCCAATAGAATCCCAGAGAAAAACGAAACAACAACTCAAAAGATATAAAATTTCATAACTAAACCTAATGCCAAATTAGAAACGCAAGCTTTGAAGGAAGGAGAACCTAAACATCGGGCATTCATTCAACGAAAATAGGAAAACAAAGATGTAACGCAGCCGCTAAAGAATAAATACAAGAGAGAAACAACAAAATTAGCAATTATAATGTCCCTACATTTTACTATCCAATTAGCAAACAGAAACCCCTTCGTTTGTGTTTCTCATCAGTGTAAACCCCATATTTCAATACCTTTTTCAAAGTTCACTAATTTCCTATAAAACAAACAAAATACAATAATGGGCAACCTCAAGTTTGCATCTTTATCACACCCATAAACAGAAACACAACATTGAGGTGCATAACTCTTGTTCAAACAAAGCAATCACAACATAATTAGGTTCTCCTTCAACCAGTATGAATAAAACATCATATGTTTGCATCCAGTTACGAGTATGAATAAAGCATTATAAGTTTGTCAATTCATTCAGCATATCAGAAATTGACTACACCCAATTAAGGCAAAACAAACACCAGAAATTGATTACCTCCGATCCGAACTCCGATCAAATTTGAATAGATCGGAAAGGATTACATCAAATTTTTTTGAACAAGGGTTTCATTTCTTCTCCCTATTTCTCGATTCTCTCCTCTTTTATATACCCTACATATGCTACGTGTGTTCCACGAGGCTTTTCCTTTCAATTTTTTTGAACCTCTTTTTTAGTTGTCAGTTTGAACCCTCCCAAAATAATTTCTTTGTTCGTGGATTGTAGAGTTTGTTGTGCATCTCAGCCATATTATTATATCTACATCAAGTTTGAGAGAGAATATATCGTACATGATTGACTAAAACAGTAAAATGGATAAATTGAAGGGAAAAAAAAAAGAAAAATCTTAACTAATCAATATACAGAAATGTATTTAGCAAAAGTTAACTTAAAAGTTTTGCAAAATTACCTTTTGGATGTTTCCCAGTAATCTAATCCATCAGAACCGATACTGATTCAGAGTAATCCGTAACAGATCTTCAACCAAAATATAATAAATTATTTCTAAGAGTTTCCAGACAAGAAATTCCCAAATTTGCAAAACCAAATTTGCTACCAATCTCAAACTCTAGTTGTCCTGAAGTAGCATTAAAAAGGTCATGGGTCAAGATCAGGTCAGAGGTGATGAAAAATTGTAAACGGAGGCAAATTTTCGTGTTGTCAAATAAGATGGCCATTGTTGGAAGGAGGGAAAGGAAAGAGGTGACAATAGATAGAGATGGAAAGATTACTTTTCCATGGATTGAAAAATGAAAGAAGATAGATAATAGTTGAAATTTGTGAATAGTAAAGCACCAACCAGTCCACTTCCTCTCCTCATTCTATGATTTAGAAAAAGGCAATTTTAGGGGGAAATGTCAGGTAAAAAAAAAAAAAAATCCAAATTCAATTACTGCCATCCAAATCATATGAACAATAATACACTTTCTCTGATCTTGCTTTCAAACAGTGTACTTGTAATCAAACACCACTAATAAGTGTTCAATTATTATGAACTAAATGGAGGGAGTACTTGTGAAGAAAAACTAAAAATAAAATAAAATTCAAAACTGGTAAACGAAGGAAAGAACAAAAAAATGAGAAAAGACACAGTATAAGTATTAATTATTACTCAGAAACTCAACAAGAAATGGATGCGCTTGTAAATTTTTTGGGGGGCTTGTTAAATATGAAGCAAATGAAGAATAGGCTGCTAGAAATGAAATGAAATGAAACAGAGAGTAGTCTGGTCTAGCAAATAGGAGAACTAGGAGTGTACCATACGGGCATCGGCCACATAACCTCCTCGCCACTGTCATAATCTCTGAGTTGATACAACTGGACGCTACCGTCTTCCATATCAAAAACTCCAGTGTCGCCAACAGCATTCACTTTAAATAGGTTCCTCATTCGTGGATTCTCGAGAATGTTCGGAAGATGGTCCGTAAAGTAGATGCAATTGGGTTTTAAATTTGGGAAATCACGGACAGAGACGGAAAGGGAATAATTATAACCAAGAAACATAGCAAGATCTCCCAAACATTCAACCCGATTCCATTTACAATATTGGCCCTGCTTCCGGTTCCAGCCATGTTCAAGCTTCAGCACCTTAAAAAATTTGGTTGAACTGGGATTATCTAAACTACTATCATAATCATCCTCGTCATAGCCAACATCATCCATGGCTTCATCATCTTCATGTACTGTCCTAGATACTAAGAACAGGTCATCTCCATCTGGCGACTCCACCAAGTACCGTGGCTCTGGGAAGTGAAAACTATCGATTTCTTGAAAATTTATAAGTGTGGGAGGTAGTGAGAGGTTGTGAATATTATGATAGATGGCGAGAGATGAATCCATTACATCATAGAGGCAGCCCTTGTGAAAGATGCAGTTTTGAAAGGAGTCATGACAGATTGTCCATTGAGGAAGAAGAGGAGGAGGAGAACGACGACGATGGGAGCACAAGGAGTTGGGTGTAGGACAGAGAAACAGCATTTCCCCATGATAGGGATTTAGGTTGAGGATGGCGAGGATGTCGAGAGATGGGGATAAGATGGCTTTGCTCTCGTAAAGACGCTGATAGTTGGTGTCGAGGAGGAGAGTTTGAGTTTGATGGGTCGAAATCCAGGCCTTGTCAGCCTCGAAATAGTCGTTGCAGTTGTATGGGAAGGAGTAATAAGGGAAGGAAATGAGAGGTGGGAGGGTGAAGTGGGATCCAGTGAGGGGATTGGTGACGTGGATTTTGGTGGATCTGTCAAAGTCGATAGTGACAAGGAATCCCTGTGATGATCCGATGCAGTGGTGCCCGGCAATTTGCGGGAGATGAATCTTGCGGTTCAATTTGATTGTTGAATGGCCGCCTTGATCATCATCACGAATAACGTCATAAAAGTAGCGAAATTCAGGATGTGTAGGGGAGGACAGCATCAGCCATGGAGGACTAGAAGGAGGAGATTGAAAGTGAAATTGAGATGAATTAGATTTCACTGCTACCTTCTTGTTGCTAACCGTTGTTGCGAATGAGCGACGCCAAACGGCAGAAACCGTAGATGACGATAAAACTTTCCAACGGACGACGGCGCCACCAACCAAGCAGCGGCGGGAGAACATGGCAGCGGCGGCGGTGGCAAAGAAAAAAAAGGAAAAGGTAATTTTTTATTTTGATTAATTACCTCCGATCCCCTATCAAATATGATGTAATCCTTTCCGATCTATTCGAATTTGAGACCATCAAGTTGAGAAAGATGGGATCAACTCCAATTTCACTTTTCATATCAAACCAAGTTTTGGCAGGGGAGGCGGAGACGGGGCTTAAGGGTTTCCATCTCTTCCCCCTCTCTCCTTTTTTATATACCGTACATATGCCACGTGTGTTCCACGTGGCCTTTTCTTTGCCTTTTTTTTTCGTTTTCCTTTTTTCCAAGTCTACATGGGATTTGAACTAGTGTTATCTTGTGCAAAATGTACAGACTAAAATACTTTTAACCGACTTATAAAATTATATGAAACTTAAACAATACAATGATGATATGCTCTGTGTCTTTTTTTTCTTTTTTCAGTTTATCTTATTTAATAACATGTGTTACTCTTGTCTGGAAAACCCAAATAATGATATTTTTATCTATTTCGGTCATATTCTTTGAAACCACTAAGGGATATTTCATTAGTTCATATTCTTTTATTATCATGTACATGCACAGTAACTTTAGTTCTTAAACAAACACATAAAAGTCATTAAAGGACGGAGATGATCCTATTCAACACAGACACAACATTAAGACATAGTTAAACCATAAATCCCTAAATTTAGAGATGTTGTTAGAAATCTGCTATTAGAAACTGAAAATGACTCATTTACTTTTAGAAACTGTAAATGACTCATTTACTTTTAGAAACTGTAAATGGCTCATTTACTTTTAGAAACTGAAAATGGCTCATTTAATTTTAACGTTATGCAGTTTTCTAATCTTAATGTGACCCGATTAATTAAGTCATAAATGGATCGTTCTATAATTAGAGCATTAGATCTGTGATTAATCTTAAGCGTTGAATTGGTATATGATGGACGTACCAGATTTAGAGTTAAATGTTATATAAAGGATTGGGTCCTCTCTCTCCCGGTCAAGCAGTTGCATTCTTCTCCATCAAGAAACGCATAAAGAAATAGGGTTAGAGAGAGAAACCGAATTCTGAGAAGAAGAGTAGTCGTCAGGAGTCAGAAGAAAGAAGATGGCAGCCATTACATCTTCCGCTGTTAATCAAGGTATGTCATCTTAAACAATAGATCATATTAAGCTTTGTTTGTGAAATATTCGGTATTGGTGATCTTTGGGCTATTAATTGAATTGTTCATAATTAATCATGAAAGATCGAATAGGAATTGTTCATAATTAATCATGAAAGATCGAATAGATAAGAATAGAATTTAACATTTGGTATCAGAGCCTGCCAATCAATAACTGAATATTTTCTATAATTGCCATTGATCTGTTCTATGCTTTACTCATGATGGTTAATCTAGTCCTGCACATTCTAAGGGGCATAACTTTTGATCCGACCGTCGGATCGGGCTGAAATTTTGACACGAGCTCCCCAGCCCCAAATCCAAGCTAACTTACTTTCCAGCCCGATCCGACCGTCGGATGTGGATTTTTCGAATTTTCTTTACAATTTCAGAGTTTTTAGGGTTTTTTCGTGCATCATTTACTGTTTTGACTTTGCGCGATTAAAGTAATTGTTCTGTGACTGATTGTTTTGCATAAAGTATGTGTTGTAAGTCATTTATGCACATGAGATTTATGATTTTGTTAATCACCAAAGTGGTCAAAATCAGAATAATCATTTAGTGCATAAGTGACATAATGATTATTGATAGAAATTGCCAGTTATTATAATACCAATTAAAACTGACGTCACTAATGATAGAACCTGAGAACTTACCCAAAGGAAAGTCTTGTTCTATAACTAGTTGACATGATGAGGTTTAATAGATATTTTGATTAAATAAATATTGATCATCCAAAGATGTCAGTTCTATTTAATTGAATGTATTTATTAGCTACTTATGTTTTGGTATTTAATTATGTTAAGTATAAGATAGTATCTACCCAAAGGAGTGCTATATTATACTATTATGTATATATCTGAATTGCGTTAGTTATGAGCTAATAGTTATTTCATTTTTAATTTGCAGTAGTTCCCATGAATACACATGCTTCATCTGTTATATTGTTCACTGGTGTTAATTTTTCTGAATGGAAAGAACAAGTCAATTTCCATTTAGGTGTTCAGGATCTTGACTTGGCACTCCTTGAGGATAAACCTACTGCTCTTACAACAGCTAGTACTGAGGCAGAAAAATCACACCATAAAGCATGGGAACGCAGTAACAGATTGAGCCTTATGTTTATTAAGATGACTGTTGCTAACAACATCAAGTCAACAATTCCACAAACAGAAAGTGCTAAGGAATATATGAAGTTTGTGGAAGAGCATTTTCGTTCAGCTGATAAGTCACTCGCTGGTACTCTTATGGCAGAACTCACGACCATGAAGTTTGATGGGTCGCGAACTATGCAAGAGCACATTATAAAGATGACTAATCTTGCAGCAAGGTTAAACTCCCTGGGACTTACAGTAGAGGATTCTTTTCTTGTCCAGTTTATCCTGAACTCGCTACCTTCTGAATATGGACCTTTTCAGATTAACTATAACACTATAAAGGATAAGTGGAATGTTAATGAATTGGCCAGTAGACTTGTTCAGGAAGAAGGACGTTTGAAAAATCAAGTGAATCACTCAGTAAGTTTTGTGAGTAATAAAGCTGGTAAAGAAAAGAAAGAAAAATCAAGTCATTTCAAGAAGAAAAAGGCACCTGCTAAGAATGGGAAGAATAAGGAAAAGAAGGAACTGAAGGATGTTCAATGTCATTTCTGTAAAAAGAAAGGACATTATCAAAGTGACTGTCCGAAAAGGATAGCTTGGTTCGAAAAGAAAGGTAATTATCTATCTTTCGTATGTTTTGAATCAAATTTAGTTGAAGTTCCTATTAATACATGGTGGCTTGATACTGGTGCTACAACTCATGTTTCCAATAATATGCAGGGATTTCTTATGATCCGAACTATAAATCCAAATGAAGATCGTTTTCTCTTTATGGGAAACGGAATGAAATCCTCAATTGAAGGCATTGGGACTTATCGTCTAATTCTAGAAAGTGGATATGTATTAGACTTATACAGTACCCTTTATGTACCTTCATTATCTAGAAACCTTATTTCCGTAAGTAAGTTGGATATTGCTGGTTTTAGATGTATGTTTGGATCTGGTTGTTTTGATTTATATAAGAATATTGATAATGTTGGTTCTGGTATTCTAATTGATGGTTTATATAAATTGAAACTGAATGACACTTATGCGAATTCCTTGCTGAATGTAGTAAATAATGTTGGATGCAAACGTAGCATGTTGAATGAAAATTCTGCTTTCTTGTGGCATAAAAGATTAAGTCATATATCCAAAGAAAGAATGATGAGATTAGTAAGTAATGAAAATTTGTCAAATTTGGATTTTAGTGATCTAGAATTATGTGTGGATTGTATTAAAGGTAAACAAACCAAACATAATAAGAAAGGAGCCACTAGAAGCAGCCAGCTTCTTGAAATAATACACACTGATATTTGCGGACCTATGGACACTCCAGCCTTTAATGGAGAAAAGTATTTCATCACTTTTATTGACGATTTTCCCGTTATGGTTATGTCTATTTGCTTCATGAAAAATCTCAATCTGTGAATGTCCTTGAGACGTTTGTAAAGGAAGTTGAGAGGCAATTAGATAAAAAGGTGAAAATCATAAGGTCTGATAGAGGTGGTGAATATTATGGCAAATATAATGAGTCAGGCCAGTGTCCAGGTCCATTTGCAAAATTCCTCGAAAGTCATGGCATATGTGCGCAATACACAATGCCGGGTACACCACAGCAAAATGGTGTAGCAGAAAGGCGCAATAGGACGTTAATAGATATGATTAGGAGTATGATGTCAGATTCTACACTACCTAAGAATTTGTGGTCGTATGCTCTCAAAACCGCTAATTATTTGTTGAATAGGGTTCCTAGTAAAGCTGTTCTAAAGACTCCTTTTGAGTTATGGACTAACAGGAAACCTAGCTTAAGACACCTGCATGTTTGGGGTTGTCCAGCGGAAGCGAGAATTTATAATCCACATGAAAAGAAATTAGATTCTCGAACGATCAGTGGGTACTTTTTAGGTTACCCTGAGAAATCTAAAGGGTATGTGTTTTACTGTCCTAATCATAGTCCAAGAATTGTAGAAACTGGTAATGCAAGATTCATTGAGATTGGTGAAGTCAGTGGGAGTACTAGAAAAGAAATAGTAGAAATAAAGGAAACAAGGGTAAATGTTACATTGCCTAGAATAGTTCCTCCATCTACTATTACTCCAAATGTTGTTCCAGCTGTTGTAGAACAGCATGATGATAATGAACAACATATAAATGAAGAAGTACTTCCTGAAGGAAATGACTTACATAATGCTGATATGCATGAACCACAACAAGTAGCATTAAGAAGATCTCAAAGAGATCGTAGGTCAGCTATTTCTAATGATTATGTGGTTTATATGCAAGAATCAGATTATGATATAGGAATCAATAAGGATCCAGTTTCGTTTTCACATACTGTAGAAAGTAAAGAGTCAAAGGAATGGATTAATGCCATGAAAGAAGAATTGAAATCCATGCAACAGAATGAAGTTTGGGATCTCGTTGAATTACCACATGGCTGTAAAAGAGTCGGATGCAAATGGGTTTTTAAAACCAAACACGACTCTAGTGGTAATATCGAACGGTATAAAGCTAGACTTGTTGCTAAGGGTTACACTCAGAAAGATGGTGTTGATTACAAGGAGACATTTTCTCCTGTTTCGAAAAAGGACTCACTAAGAATAATAATGGCATTAGTAGCTCATTATGATTTAGAGTTGCATCAAATGGATGTGAAAACAGCCTTTCTGAATGGAGATCTTGATGAGGATGTTTATATGGATCAACCTGAGGGTTTTTCTGTAGAAGGTAAAGAACAATTGGTGTGTAAAATTAAGAAGTCAATATATGGGCTTAAACAAGCATCCCGGCAATGGTATATTAAGTTCAATACCATTATTACATCTTTTGGTTTTAAGGAAAATACGGTTGATCACTGTATATACCAAAAGATCAGTGGGAGCAAGTTTATTTATCTGGTCCTTTATGTTGATGACATCTTGCTTGCTGCAAATAATTTAAGCATATTGCATGAGACTAAGGAATTTCTCTCAACGAACTTTGAAATGAAAGATATGAGAGAGGCATCCTATGTGATTGAAATAGAAATATTCCGTGATCGATCACAAGGAATATTGGGATTGTCTCAGAAAGGATATATCGAAAGGATTCTAGAGAGATTTGGAATGAGTAAGTGTTCACCTGGGACAGTTCCTGTACAGAAAGGTGATAAATTCAATCTCATGCAAGATTACATGCTCATGTATAGAAGATCCAATGAATTGGAGGTGATTGGATATAGCGATTGGAGGTCATGTATAGAAGATCCATGTGATCTTTTGTCCTAAGAATAATGTTGAACGAAAGAAAATGGAATCAATTCCATATGTATCTGTTGTTGGTAGCCTAATGTATGCTCAAACCTGTACTAGACCGGATATCAGTTTTGCGGTCGGTATGTTAGGGAGGTATCAAAGTAATCCAGGAAGGGAACATTGGCAAGCTGCAAAGAAAGTTTTGAGGTACTTACAAGGCACAAAAGATTACATGCTCATGTATAGAAGATCCAATGAATTGGAGGTGATTGGATATAGCGATTCAGATTTTGCTGGATGCATCGATACTAGAAAATCGACTTTTGGTTACCTGTTTAAGTTTGCTCAAGGTGCCATATCATGGAAAAGTGCAAAACAGACTATCGTTGCTTCATCTACTATGGAGGCAGAATTTGTGGCATGTTTTGAAGCCACAATTCATGCATTATGGTTGCGGAACTTTATTTCAGGACTTGCGGTTGTCGACACCATTAGCAAGCCGTTGAAAATTTATTGTGATAACTCTGCAACAGTGTTTTTCTCAAAGAACGACAAGTACTCTAAAGGTGCCAAACATATGGAACTGAAGTATATTGTTGTGAAAGATGAGGTTCAGAAACAAAGAGTGTCAATCATGCACATCAGGACAGAACTTATGATTGCAGACCCTTTGACGAAAGGGTTACAGCCAAGACAATTTAAGGAACATGTTCAAAGAATGGGTCTTGGTTGTATTAATAATAATTGATGTGTGACATTCTGAGCTCTTTTATGTGTTTCTGATACACAATTATGTGTCTCTTGTTTTAATGTAGTAGTACGTATTTTATGAAATTTTAAACAAGAAAGAGTCTTATAAAGATATTATGTTTAATCATTATGATATAAGACATTATGTGGACCATTATGCTGTTTTATATAAATTATGAGTATGAATTGATGGATTGCTGGTATTGTAGTATATGGAAGGGAATGCATTGAATTAATAATGCACAACCGCCATAACTCTCAGAAATTTATCATAGTATGATATTCAACACTTGATATTATGAATAATCGGGTCAAGTGGGAGAATGTTAGAAATCTGCTATTAGAAACTGAAAATGACTCATTTACTTTTAGAAACTGTAAATGGCTCATTTACTTTTAGAAACTGTAAATGGCTCATTTACTTTTAGAAACTGAAAATGGCTCATTTAATTTTAACGTTATGCAGTTTTCTAATCTTAATGTGACCCGATTAATTAAGTCATAAATGGATCGTTCTATAATTAGAGCATTAGATCTGTGATTAATCTTAAGCATTGAATTGGTATATGATGGACGTACCAGATTTAGAGTTAAATGTTATATAAAGGATTGGGTCCTCTCTCTCCCGGTCAAGCAGTTGCATTCTTCTCCATCAAGAAACGCATAAAGAAATAGGGTTAGAGAGAGAAACCGAATTCTGAGAAGAAGAGTAGTCGTCAGGAGTCAGAAGAAAGAAGATGGCAGCCATTACATCTTCCGCTGTTAATCAAGGTATGTCATCTTAAACAATAGATCATATTAAGCTTTGTTTGTGAAATATTCGGTATTGGTGATCTTTGGGCTATTAATTGAATTGTTCATAATTAATCATGAAAGATCGAATAGGAATTGTTCATAATTAATCATGAAAGATCGAATAGATAAGAATAGAATTTAACAGATGTCCCTTAACTATTTCGATCACAATATAATTAAAAGATGACAAATCAAATTAGCAAATTCACATTTTCAAATCAACCAACATCATTCTATATTTCTAAAGTAATGAAAAAAGTTGAATAATTACCGAAGTTGAGCTTACAATGAAGTAATAGATGGGGGATGTGGCTCTTCTTGAATTCCTCGTTTTGAAAAATAATTAATTTTAACAATATTTGATCGGACGATTATATATATCTTCATAGTTTATGAAGTAAGAATCCAATACAGTAATTATAGCATAGGTCAATGTTGAGTAGAAAAATTACTGAGATTGCAGCAAAATAAAACAACTTTAATCAAAATTGAAGTAAAACAGTAAAGCAACTTTAATCAAGATACATGTTTCCTTTTCGGAAACACCCTCAATAAACTTTGGTATGGCGCTAAAGCTAGTCAGAAAAAGTATAAACATATGTATTGTTTTGAGCTTAAGCGACTTACATCAATCCTTTAATACAATGCGCATGATGAAGCAGCCCATTTCTGCACGCCTACATAATGGCAACAAATGCTCACCCCAAAAATGGAGTATAGATCAAAAGATATAGTATAGGACAAAGTTCATCATCATTGAGAAACCACTACAGAGGAAACCATCGAACACGATGTAATTGCTAAGTAGTAGACTTTTACCTTCTATATCCACATTCGTCAGCCATCCAAAATCCATCGGCAAGACAACACTTGAAAGAAGGTAATTTGAATGACTAAATTGAATCAAAATAATATCAAATAATTATAAAGGTCTTTTGAGCATTTTCACAAACACTTTGTGTGACCACAAATGAGAAAATAATTGTAATCAAGATAATCCCGAACCCAAATTTGAACCATTCTCAAATCTATAAGCATTTTACTGAACCCTATATTTCGAAGATTGATGTATAAATCCTTAATCAAATTCAAAATTAAAACTCATCCACTTAAGTTCCATATGCCCCCACCACACAGCAGGCTCCTACAACTAACATATTTCAGTTCATTAATGCATTTTATCAATCAGGATAAGCGCATATAGTAAATAGAGATAAGATTGAAGAATTTAATATAGAAAGACGAAGTTGCACATAATAAACCAAAGGATCTTTAGACATTACTCTTAGATTCATCAAATATTTTCATCTCTTTAGCAAATAATTATACTATATATAACATATCTTATGTAAAGAAAGAGTATGACTTCCATCAGTATGATTGAAAATCTCTCACTATCTTTGAATCTTCACACCTACTGTTGAAAACATAATCAACTACTTTATAGTCAATAAAACACTATATTTCACTGATCTTTACATATAATTTTTCTAGGGAAAGAAATGTTTACTTCATTTATTAAATTTCTCAGTGTTTATACTTATCACCAACATTCACTATTCACATGGATTCTAACATTCGTATTAATTCATGCAAACACAACCTAACAATAGTTACTGTAGTAATGTGATTGAGGAATATAATTAAACAATTAGCATGTATCTGAGGAAATTAATGGTGAACCATTCTATAAATTAGTTGGTGTGCATATCACATATCGTGCATGTCCTTTTTGAAATGATTCCAGTTTGTGTGCATATAACATATTGCACTCCATATATAGGTATAAAATAATAGACTAAAGGGTATTGTATGAAGTTTACCTCCATTGAAAAACCTTATCGTTGATGGAGACCAAATTGGTTGACTGGTTCTCCACATATAGGTACTATTTCTCTGTGCATATTGCACTCCACATATAGGTACTATTTCTCTATACATGTTACTCATAAAGGCAGTGATTTCTGTACTGTTTGATTTGTGATTACCTGTGTATGGGGGGAAATGATGTTATTGGTTTGAAATGTTCGGTCACAGCCAGGAGATGTGGTGAAGTAGTTATGTGTGTACATGTGATTTTTTTTCCTATGCACTTGGGCAAGATGTGAGACCTTGACCTTGGGCAACACATTGTACGGGGAGTGCAGACACCACCCATGAAAGCTACAGGCTCATGTAAGGGGTAATTATGTCAATTTCTAAATACCCGAAAAGAGAAACACAATAAATAAATTGATGGACATTTTGTCAAACACCTTGAGTGCATCTTTAATAATGGGTTGGTCTTCGAAGGGATTGAAGAAGGGTCGAATTCTTGCAGTAACTGTTCTCTTCTTCTTGGTATTGTTAGAAAAAAAGGGGGAGAGAAAGGAAAGGGTGAAACTATTACTTAGCTAAGTTTAAGGAGAAGAGAAATAACCACTGGTATCGAGGGAAGTGAATTCATTATTAAAAGTACTTATTAAAAGAGAGATGAGCAAGATAGAGATTCTGATTTTCAAGTGTTTAGATTTTCAAGTGCTTACCAATAATTGGGATGATGAGCAGAGAAGAGTCATGCCTTCAGCTCCCCTTGATATGTTGAAGCCCCAAAATTTTATTTTCACGAAAATGAGAGAGTGGAGAAGGTGGAGGGATTTATTTATTCAATTGTCTATACTACTATTCTCTACTACTGTATATCTTGAGAGTTAGACATGTTTACCTCAATCTGCGGGCCGACGCTGGCGAGGAGTTTGATGGGTGACGATGGCGAGGAGATCGATAGGCGGCGGAGGAGATTTGGGTGGGTTTTGGGGTAGGGAGGGTTAGAGTTAGTGGGTTTGAGGGAGATGTGGTAGAAGAAATATTTTTTTTGTATTTTTTTAATTTTGCAATTGATGTGGGTTGCACGTGTTAATTCTTACTTTTGCTCTCCTTTCTCTATTTCAAAATAGAGAAAGGAGAGATGAGGTAGGCCTATTAGCTTAAGATATATAATTCTCCGCACGGAGATGTGTGTGATTCAATGGTGCACTGGAGTCTGGAGTACTAGACCTCTTCAACTTTGCAAAGAATGCTCCCTCTCTATTGGAGCTATCACCCTCTCCATTCTAAAATGGGTTCAAATTTGTATTCCGTCTCAGGATCTCTGCTCTTCTACTACCAAGGTCACACTTCTAGGTCTACCTCCTTTTGTGATTCTCTGTGTTTTGTCCGGAATATGTCCAAATGTATCAGTGACATTGTTAGCATCTCTTCTTCGGCTAGGCTAGCGTCCGGAAGTCTTCAGGTAGAAGCTCTCTTTCGTTGCCCCGAGCAGCATGCACGAGTTGAAGTTTTCTGCCTGAGAGATGGTATTTCCTCCTTCACAGTATCCGTGCAATACCACGACTTGGTTTGCTCTAGCGGGTCCTCTCTGTTGCCCACCTCTGGGACCTCTCAGCCAGACTTCAAACCGGATTCTTGCTCGCCCTTTCATCCTGGCTCTTTTGCCGTGCTGAAGACGGGCCCGGCTGTGGTGAAAAGGGCCCATAAAGTTTCTTCTAAGAGGAAGTTTCCTCTTCCTAACAAGAGCTATACCTCCCCAAGCAACATGAAGATCTCTCCTTCTAAAGCGCCAAACCTAGTATCAACCCCGAGATCTCCTCTCTTCAGGCTGCGAGAGTCTCCGCTCCTGTCTCTTCCTCCCCTGCTACCCAACCGGCCAAAGTTCCTCACTCTCATCCCCCGAAAGCCCCACTGTTAGAAAAAATCACCCTGGCACATCCCTCAGCATCTTCTCCTCCCACCTCCAAGCCTATCGAGCCTTCCTCTCAATGGCCGGCATGGGAAGTCAACCCTCATTTCACTTCAGATTGGGAAAAATTCCAACAACAAGCTCACTTCCCTACCTCGCGCGAGTCAGCGCCGCTTCTTCCCTCCATCAAAGTCAAGTAATCTCCTTCCACAAAAGCTTTAGGATGGATTGACCAGGACGATTTACTTCTTGAAGAGGAAGCGGAACTGAACCGCAAGCACTCTCCCAAACAGGTATCCCCTCGACTTTCCTCCTTCATTCCCCGCATTTTGTATTTTACGTCGCTGAGTGGTTTTTTAAGTACTACCCAAATGGCAATTGTCCTTCACTTTCTTCTTTCCCTCTCCGAGACTCTCTTCTCCCCTGTGTCGGCTCTCCGATCCTCAGTTGGTTATCTCTAGACCAGGCTGCAAGGTCTTGGGGTATATCGAAGGGTTCATCCTCCTCGGCATACCCCATAGCCCTTCGTATTGTTGCTAAGCTGTCTCTGGCGGTTACGGCACAACCTAGCCCCTCGATTTCTCTACATTCCTTTTCCCCTTTGGGCTCTTTCGTTGCCAACGGCTTATCGCCTCCCTAGGAGAGCCTCCCTAGGAGAGGCATTCTGCCATCGGATTTTCGCCGACCGGTAGGCCACCCAATCGTTTCATCAGATCGAGTGCTCGCCTCAAGGCTAAAAAATCAAAATCCTCTTTGTCAGCCCGTTCTTTCGGATCACTGCCGCAAGCTATGGATCCCTTGGGTGTCTATCCTCCTCTACCACAACCCCACCTCCAGCATAACCTATTAGGCTCCATTTTTCAGCCTCAATTCGATTCTTTGTCTGATTACGATTTGGCTTCCATTGCTCAGGATATGGGTTTCCTGATTGACCCAAATAATTCGACCCTTATTTATAACATCAGGCAGAAAGAACGTATTTAAGTCAGGTAGCATCAAAATCGAAATGATTAGTATCTCTTGGAATATCCGGGGTCTCAATTTCCCCATTAAAAAGAGGGTGGTCTATGATTTAATTGCTTCCTCCCACTGTGACATTATCTCTATCCAAGAGTCGAAGATCGATTCTCCCTCCCCCTCCCCTTTTCGCTCCATAAGAGGATCCATTATCTCCAAATGGATCTCCCTAGACGCAATAGGATCCAAGGGAGGTATCCTTCTTGGATTCAAGGAAGCGGTTTTCTCTCTTATTTCGGTTCAACGCCTCAACTTTTTCCTTATTGTCCAACTACACTGGATGGCGCTCAACTGCACTCTCTCCATTATCTCGGCTTATGGTCCCTCCTCTGCAGAGAGATGACCCCTATTTTGGAACAAATTTCAATCGTTACACCATTTTACTAACATTCTCTGTTATCTTTGTGGAGACTTTAACGTTACCAGGTTCACTTCCGAAAGGTCGAACAATGTTTCCTCTAATACCCAATCCTGCATCTTTAACGATTGCATTCGAGCTCTTCAGTTAACTGACCTGCCGATTAACGGTAGATCATTTACCTGGTCCAACCAGCGTCATCCTCCCACGTTGGCCAAACTAGACCGATTCCTTGTCTCCCACAATTGGATATCTCATTCCACAACTCTTTCTCCAAGGCTTTACCCAATCCTTCCTCGGATCACGACCCCATCACTCTCTACTTCCACTTCCTTCATCATCACAAATTTCGGTTTGAAAAATTCTGGTTACAAGACCAGCTGTTTGTCAATCTTGTGGTGGAATGTTTATCCTCAGTTACCGAGTCCTCTGGGCTGGGCAATATCCTGCTCAAACTTCACGCCATTAAAATTGGATGCAAGATATGACGTAACGAAGGGGAAAACAACACCTTCTTCCTTAAAAATTTTCTGCTGGCTTCAATTGTTTCCATTGATAAGTTGGAGGAACAGGATGTAACGCCCCTGCCCCTAGCTCAGACAATTTATACAATTTATAAGACAAATTAGATACTATGTAGTACAACTGCCCACCACAGGCTGCCTCTCAAAAGTTGGTTAACCGATTAGGTGACTCTTGATCCTTGGCTATTATTATCTATATAATATTTTATTCTACTCTATACCCGATATGGGATTAAATTACCCTTCTTAATCCCGTGAAGCCTTCATCTTTCACGTGGGCCCCAGTGATTGCCATGCATAATTCATTATACTTACCATGAATGCCAACCTGCATTACTTCTTCCATCCATACACTATATATATTTATTATTTTTTTGTAAACCACGGGGTGTTACACACACCCCCCCTTCAGAAATCAGCGTCCTCGCTGAGCACGGGGCAGTACTCTGATTCTGCGTGTTGTCCAGACCCCTAGCCCACCTCCGTGGATTTACCGGGCGTCCTGGCCACAACCCCGCTCCCTCTCAGGCATACATCTCACCCACTCTTACCCACACTCGGTGTCGAAAGTCGGCTCTGATACCATTTGTAACGCCCCTGCCCCTAGCTCAGACAATTTATACAATTTATAAGACAAATTAGATACTATGTAGTACAACTGCCCACCACAGGCTGCCTCTCAAAAGTTGGTTAACCGATTAGGTGACTCTTGATCCTTGGCTATTATTATCTATATAATATTTTATTCTACTCTATACCCGATATGGGATTAAATTACCCTTCTTAATCCCGTGAAGCCTTCATCTTTCACGTGGGCCCCAGTGATTGCCATGCATAATTCATTATACTTACCATGAATGCCAACCTGCATTACTTCTTCCATCCATACACATATTGCAATATATGTAATCATGCATATAATTCACCATCAGCCACATATATGTAATACATATATATTTATATATATTTATTATTTTTTTGTAAACCACGGGGTGTTACACAGGATCCCTTGTCGGAGTCCTTTCGATCCGAACGACGATCCTGCAAGCGAGATTATTGCCGGTATCCTTCATCTAGACCATATCAAATGGGCTCAAAGAACCAGAGTCAAATGGTTAAAAGAAGGAGATGGCAATACCGCTTTCTTCCATAATTTCGCGTCTTATAGGCAACGTTGTAACCGGATCTCCTCGATCAGTGACAACGAGATGGATCTTAATTCTGATCCCGAGATCCTTCACGCCTTCCTGTCTTTCTATAAAAACCTTATTGGGTCGCACAAACAGCGTTCAATTAGCCTTGAATGGGATCACCTCTACGGTACTCAGTCGCAAGATCTTTCTGCTCTCGAAGGCTCTTTCTCCTTGGAAGAGATCAAATCGGCTGTTTTCGCTTTAAAAAGCGACTCGGCGCCTGGGCCGGACGGTTTCCCTGCTTTCTTTTTCCAAAGATTCTGGCACTGGCTTAAAGATGATATCCTCAACATGTTTAAAGAACTTCATCAGGGTTCCTTTTCTTTCGATCGTATCAATTATGCGCACATCGTACTCATTCCCAAAATGGTGGGAGCGCACATGTTGGCGAACTTTAGACCTATCAGATTGATCAACACTTCCTTCAAAATTGTTATGAAAGTCCTCTCCGCAATATTAGGTGCGGTCATTTCTCCCCTCATTGATCCGGCCCAGTCGGGCTTCATCAAGGATCGCTTTATCCTTGATAGCGTTGCCTCGGCTCAAGAGATTATCTCTCTTTGTCACAAATCTCATTCTGAAGGGATATTACTCAAACTCGACTTTCAAAAAGCTTACGACAACGTCAGTTGGGATTTCTTGTTAGATATCCTCCTTTATCGGGGTTTCGGCCCCAAATGGATTGCTTGGATCAAATCCAGCCTTTTCTCAGGAACTTCTTTTATCATTATCAATGGTGCGGAAGGTCATAAGTTTAAAATTAAATGTGGCCTCAGACAAGGGGACCCTCTCTCTTCCCTGTTATTTTTCCTAGTAGCAGACGTTTTCAGTAAGCTCCTTCGCAATGCTTGGGAATTGCATGTCATAGAAGGCCTGGGTGAATCACACCTTTTTGACGGGGTCCTTAACCTGCAATACGCACACGACACTATTATATTCACCAAACCAAACTCTCATTCTCTTCGTAACCTAAAACTTCTTCTTTACTGTTTTGAAATGGCATCGGGGCTTTCGATCAATTTTCAAAAGTCCTCAGTACTTTGGCTGGGAGGTGCTCCCAATCGCCAGGTCGAGGTCTCCAATTTCTTCAACTGTCATGTTGCTTCTTTTCCCATCACGTACTTAGGTATTCCCCTTCGATGGGGTAAACTTCAAAAATATGATTGGTTTCCCTTGGTGGATAAAGTCGAAGCCAGACTCAATGTGTGGACTGGGAAATTACTCTCTCGTGATGGTAGATTGATACTTCTTAACCCCGTCCTCTCCTCTATTCCACTCTATATGATGTCTTTCTATTATGTTCCCTCCTTGGTGATCAAGAGAATTGATCAGATCAGAAGTAATTTTTTCTGGACTGGGTCATCCAATTTTAAACCAGACTCTCACCTTTGCAACTGGAGTGTTGTATGCACTGCCAAAGCAGATGGGGGACTGGGGGTTTTGAATCTTAGGAACCACAACATCGCTTTGTTGGGTAAATGACTCTGTAGATTTCATAAATTCAATCACTTACCACGGATCCAATGTATCAAGGGTAATTGCTTCTTTTGGCTTTGCTTGGCTTCAGCTGAGCATGTTATCAGCAGCTCTTGCTTTGTATTTCTTTACCCCCATATGTTGATTTCCCTGTGGGCTCTAATTCTACTATTTTCTGGGCTTGGCTTTTTCCTCGGGGATTTATGTTAGCTGGTACTCTCTTTGGTTTTTATACCCTAGGCTTTTTTTAGGGTTGGCATTTCCCGCCGCCACCCTGGCTGTTTGGTTGATGGTTGGATGGTTGCTTGGTGTTAATTACTCTGGATCATGCTGTTTATCTCCTTCTTTCTTTAGTATTGGTGTGGTGGCTCTGTGGTGCTTGTTTTTTTATCTCTATCTTTACTCTGTTTTAGCAGTGGCGTCTTCGAAGTCCCGCTCTGTGCGCTTAGATCGGTGATCATTTTTCTGTTGTTATTTTTGCTCATTGTTTGGTGCGGGCTTGGCATTGCCCAGATTTTAGTTATTTTACTGTTGCTCTACCTATTTGTTAGTCATTTCCTTAGTGATTCTCCCGTCTTCGCTGGTGGCCTTGGGTACCTTATGGAGGGGAGGTGGTTATTTCTGTGACTCGCGGTTTACAATCGCTAGCTCCACCTTGGGTATCGAGAGTTGATGTCCCCAACAACGCCCTCTTCTGGCCTCCTTTTGCGATGCTTGTCTCTGCAGGCGGTGTGTCGTAGGGGTCTCCGGTTGGCCTCCCTTATTGCCGTGGTGTCGGATCGGAGGTTACTCCTGGGGCTGCCGGATCGCTTCCCCACTGTTTGGTGGTCTCTTTTGCACTGGGTAGTCGCCTTAGTGCTCGCCTGTCTTTCGGTTGGATTCTCGAGCCGCGGCTTCCTTCGCGGTCTTGCCTTAGTTCTGCTGTGTCTTTGTATCTATTATCATTGCCTGCTTTTCCTTAGCGTTATTCTATTCTTCGCTGTATTTCTCTTGTAGTGTTTGGTCAGTAGACTCTATCTGCTTCATCAAAAAAAAACTTTGCAAGGAGGGAACTGCCATTCTAACCCTTCTTGGGGGATTCCATCCACAAACGCAAAGCTTATGGCTTACCGATATGGCTCATCATCATTTAGCTATTGCATTTATTTTTCTCGTTGCTGGTCATATGTATAGAACTAACTTTGGGATTGGGCATAGTATCAAAGATCTTTTAGAAGCACATAGTCCTCCGGGGGGTCGATTAGGACGTGGGCATAAGGGTCTTTATGACACAATCAATAATTCGATTCATTTTCAATTAGGTCTTGCTCTAGCCTCTTTGGGAGTTATTACTTCCTTAGTAGCTCAACACATGTACTCTTTACCTGCTTATGCATTCATAGCACAAGACTTTACTACTCAAGCTGCATTATATACTCATCACCAATACATCGCAGGGTTCATCATGACAGGAGCCTTCGCTCATGGAGCTATATTCTTCATTAGAGATTATAATCCGGAGCAGAATGAGGATAATGTATTGGCAAGAATGTTAGACCATAAAGAAGCTATCATATCTCATTTAAGTTGGGCCAGCCTCTTTCTAGGGTTCCATACCTTAGGTCTTTATGTTCATAACGATGTCATGCTCGCTTTCGGGACTCCGGAAAAACAAATCTTGATCGAACCTATATTTGCCCAATGGATACAATCTGCTCATGGTAAGACTTTCTATGGGTTCGATGTACTTTTATCTTCAACAACTGGACCGGCATTCAACGCAGGTCGAAGCATATGGTTACCCGGTTGGTTAAATGCTATTAATGAGAATAATAATTCATTATTCTTAACAATAGGTCCGGGGGATTTCTTGGTTCATCATGCAATTGCTCTAGGTTTGCATACAACGACATTGATTTTAGTAAAGGGTGCTTTAGATGCACGTGGTTCCAAATTAATGCCAGATAAAAAGGATTTCGGTTATAGTTTTCCTTGCGACGGCCCAGGGCGTGGGGGTACTTGTGATATTTCGGCTTGGGACGCATTTTATTTAGCAGTTTTCTGGATGTTAAATACCATTGGATGGGTCACTTTTTATTGGCATTGGAAACACATCACATTATGGCAGGGTAACGTTTCACAATTTAATGAATCTTCTACTTATTTGATGGGATGGTTAAGAGATTATCTATGGTTAAACTCTTCACAACTTATCAATGGATATAACCCTTTTGGTATGAATAGTTTATCGGTATGGGCGTGGATGTTTTTATTTGGACATCTTGTTTGGGCTACTGGATTTATGTTCTTAATTTCCTGGCGGGGATATTGGCAGGAATTAATTGAAACTTTAGCATGGGCTCATGAACGCACACCTTTGGCTAATTTGATTCGATGGAGAGATAAGCCAGTGGCTCTTTCCATTGTACAAGCAAGATTGGTTGGATTAGCCCACTTTTCTGTAGGTTATATATTCACTTATGCAGCTTTCTTGATTGCCTCTACATCAGGAAAATTTGGTTAATGTTAATTTAGTTATTTTTTTTTTTTTACTGTATCAGCAACAACCTCATTTGTTTCGATCGAGAGGGGGATCTACCTTCTTATATTTTTACATCTAGGATCCGAACTGTATCATTGATAATAATAGGAACTGAACATTATGGCAAGAAAATGTTTGATTCAGAGGGAGAAGAAGCGGCAAAAATTGGAACAGAAATATCATTTGATTCGTCGATCCTCAAAAAAAGAAATACGTAAGGTTCCATCGTTGAGTGAAAAATGGAAAATTCATGAAAAATTGCAATCCCTACCACGTAATAGTGCACCTATACGTCTTCATCGGCGTTGTTTTTTGACTGGAAGACCTAGAGCTAACTATCGAGACTTTGGATTATCCGGACACATACTTCGAGAAATAGTTCATGCATGTTTGTTACCGGGCGCAACAAGATCCAGTTGGTAAGGATAAAAATCTCGTTTCTTTTTTGTATTGTATAGATTTCTATGATCGTAGATCGTAGAGGGGCCCTCTTTACCATTTTGTATAAATAGACTATTCTATTTGTACAAATATGGTAGAGGGGCATGTCCAATCTTTCCTCGCCCATACCATAAGTTACTAGTTCTTTAGCGCGGAGTAGAGCAGTTTGGTAGCTCGCAAGGCTCATAACCTTGAGGTCACAGGTTCAAATCCTGTCTCCGCAATAGCAACATTTTTTTGTCAAAACAAAAATGAAAATATATTTACTTAATAATATAATTAATGACTCTTTTTGTTTTTTTATGGGAGGTAAATAAACGGGAGGGCAGAACTACTATAGTAACTAGTTACTTTAGTATCATAATCAACTATACCGAACTGAATTCACTATATCGAATTTTTTATCATAGTACATTACTTCATCATGGGCGGATAGCGGGAATCGAACCCGCATCTTCTCCTTGGCAAAGAGAAATTTTACCATTCGACCATATCCGCATTTTCTTCAGTTGCTGATAAGTACGCATATGTCCACACATATATGACATATATGATATATCATATATGCGTCTGGATCATATTTGCGCAGGGCCGGGGACAGATATAAATACTCAGATAGAAGATAGAAATACTATAGCTATAGAGCTATAGTGAAAATGAATTGAATTTATAGTTTTATAGTATAGTAAAGTCAAATTCCAATTAAGATAAGATTCTTATTATATCCATATTCCATTTAGAACATCCAATTAATGAAAAAAAAAATGCAATAGAAATTCTTTTGTCGAACTGAGATTGAATCTTAATGTGTCTCACAATCCGAAATTTTTGCGAAAGAATGGCTTTTTGGCTCTTAAAAATGCCAAATTCAAGAAATAAGAGAATTAAGGATAGCTACCAGAAAGACTAATCCAATCCATAACGATGTACCAGAAAATACAACATTTTTTTTACTTGACCAACCATCAGAAGAAGCAAATACAACGGGTACACTAATCAGTAAGATTGATGAAGTCACAATTAATGCAAAAACAGCTAATTGGAAAGCAATAATCATGTTTTGAATCCTCCAAGCTACCAACAAATGAACTATACCATTTGATCCCTTGCTTAGTAAAAATTGGAATAAAATGCATCGTAGAGGGATTTGACCATGAATCAACTGATTTCTTTAGAACTAAATTACCACTTTATTTTATTCGGGCATGGAGTCGAAGTAAGTGAAGTTTAGTAATTACTTCACAAATGGATATACTCTATCATGTACATATGTATATATAGTATACGGTAGATATATCGAAACATAGATTGAATCTGGGATGTTTCTACAGATAGTTAGTGTATCATCTCATATGGCCATGTTCTATTCGTAGGAATAAAATAGAGATTGCTCCTGGGAGAGGTGGCTGAGTGGTTGATAGCTCCGGTCTTGAAAACCGGTATAGTTTCAATAACTATTGAGGGTTCGAATCCCTCTCTCTCCTTTTGCTTATTGAATAAATTTCTTTCCTTATTCGTTTGACTTGGCCTCTTATCTTTCAAAAAGGAGAATGGCTCGGCTATCCCGCCTGGCCGAGCCATAAAAATAAAAAAAAAATAGAAATAAAAAAATCTCAGCTAAGAGGGGTCATAGAAAGAACAGGTTCCAAATCACGGTCGATTCCTTTTTCAAATCCTGCTGCAGCTGCACGAGCCCTTCCCGCATGCCACAAATGACCCACAAATAGGAAAAATCCTAGAACAAAATGAGAGGTAGCTAACCAACTTCTCGGAGAGATAAAGCAAACATATAGAAAGAACAAATGAACAACAAGCTATACGTCTTTCAATGAAAAAGCATCAAGTAACATATTGAGGAAATTTGGAACAAGAGTTACTGGCAGATGAGTGAAAAACACTAGGCAGTGGGTCAAAAGAGCAGAGCCAACTAAGAGCGAAGTTTGATATGCGGATACTTAAAAAAGAAATAAAAAATACAACATTAAAAGTAAAATAGTACATATAAGAAATAAATTATCAAGAACACATGGGTTGGAATGAATGAATGTGTCACCCACCCCCATTATTACAAGTACAAATTAAGGTTTATTTATTCATTAACTTAACTGAGAAAAAAATATTAGCTGGAGTGATACAGACAGATACAGACAGAAAGTAAGTCTAGCACATAGGAGTATACCATATGGGCATAGGCCAATTTAGATCCTGGTTATGATACCTAAGCCGAAAGTTGTGGATACTATCAGCAGTATCTTCTTCTTCGAGATTGTAAACTCCAGCATCGCCTATACAATTCAGTTTAAGGAGGTTTCTCTTAACAGGCCTATCGGTGAAGTAGATGCTGTTGGGTATTAGTTTATTCGGAAAATCATGGGCATGGAAAGACACTGACTGATTACTTCCAATAAACATGGCTATGTCTCCTATACTTTGAACCTCATTCAACTTGTAGACTTGCTTCTCCTCCTGCTCGTCAAATTCGACTTCAATCTTGAACACCTCAAAATCTTTGGTTCGAGGGGGGCTGGGATCATAATCATGTTCTGGGTATATTACCCTGAGTACTAAGAACAAGTCATTCCCATCGGGTGACTCAACCAGATAACACGGCTTGTTTCGAGGGAATTGGGCCCTTATGCTAAGAAATAGACCTTTGGGAGGCGGAAGAGTGCAAGGCCAAAGAGAAATGCGGTTGGCTACGAGTTGGATATCTAAGATGGAGAAAGATCCCCCCATCGATATGGAGTGGAGGAGGAGGCTCCCCTTGTGGAAGGTGGAGTCGGCCAACGGGAAAGCTAAAGGAGAGCAGTCATGCCACTTACGCCGCTCACTGCTTCCTCCTACTCGAGTCATGATCGGAGGCTGTCCTTTACGGAGGAGGATGATGGTGTCGAGAGATGGGGAGATGATGGCTTTACTCTGGTAGAGAAGCTCGTATACGGTGTCGAGGAGCACAGTTTGAGGGGGTGAAATCCAGGTCTTCTGAGCCTCGAAGGAGCAGTTGAAGAAGGTGTAGCGGGGAGAGGGCGAGGGATTGAATCGATCATATGGGATGATATGGTGGGACCCGGTGAGGGGGTTGGTGACGTGCAAGTCGGTGTTGGATCTGTCAATGTCGATGGTGACGAGGAAGCCCTGTGATGATCCGATGCAGTGGTGGCCAGCAATTTGCGGGAGGTGGATCTTGCGGTTCAATTTAGTTTTTGAATTGCCTTTGGCATCACGAATGATGTCAAAAAAGTAGCGAAATTCAGGGTTTTTAGGGGAGGACAGCATCAGCCATGGAGGACTAGAAGGAGATTGAAATTGAGAGGGAGAAGATACCTTGTTGCTGCTGTCGCTGTTGTTGGTAACCGTGGCCAGTGACCTACGCCAAAAGGCGGAGGCGGAGGCGGAGGCGGAGGATTGCCAACGGACGACGGCGCCACCAACCAAGCAGCTTCGGGAGAACATGGCACTAGTAGCGGCGAAGGCAAAAAAGCAATGGAAAAAGGCAATTTTATGTTGATCTCCGATCAAATTTGATGTAATCCTTTCCGATCTATTCGAATTCTGAGAACATGAAGTCCGAATTTCCCTTTTGATAATATCATCTAATCCAATTTCACCAAACCAAGTTTCAGCAGGGCAGGGCAGGGGAGGCGGCGGAGAAGGAGCGTAGGGTTCCGTTTCATCCTCTTATGTTTATTTATATTAGAGCATCCACTATGGTTGGAGCTATATTTTGAGTATATGCAAATTTGCTTTTAGCATAGATGTTGTTCGGCCATTACGGCGAAAGCTATAATTTGCAAAAAAAAAAAATATATTAAAATATATAGACGGAAGAAGATCCTCCGTTTGCGCTCCATTTTATTTTTTTTCTTAAAAAAAAATCCAGCCGGAAGAAGATCTTCCGTCTGGGTTTTTTAATTTTTTTTAAAAATGTTTGTAAAAAGCCCAGCCGGATCATCATGTTCCGTTTGGGATTTTTTGATTTTTTTTTTTTTTTTTTTTTTGTCTTTTAGGAAAAGGACGAAAAAAGAAAATGACGAAAAAGAAAAAAGGGAAAAAAAAATGAAAGAAACGGAAGTTGATCTTCCGTCTCTTTCAATTCTTTTTTAAGAATAATTAAATAAATCTAAAGACGGAGGATCTTCTTCCGTCCATACAATTTTGACCGGTCAAATTGTATAGACGGAAGATCTTCTACCGTCTTCTATAATTTTCAAATGCTATTCTAGTCTGCTATATATGGCCGACTCCTGTTCACTACGCTGCTATAAACTAGGTTTATAGCAGACCGTAGTGGGGTAAATTTTTCCAAAATTTCCATATTTTAGATAAATAGCCAACCATAGTGGATGCTCTTACACTATATCTAATTTGACCCGACTCTAAATGGCCCGGCCCGGCTCTTTTACATTCGCTAAGCTACGGGTGGCGAACGGGTCGAATGGGCCGGGCCGGGCCCAACCCGTAAGGCTTGGCATGTTCGCTTGACCGGTCTGGGCCGGGTTGCGATCATATCCGGGCCGGGTCTATTTTTCGTTTGGGTGGCCCACCTAACCCGTGAACCCTTTAGGGTTCAACCCGGGTTGGGCCGGGTCGACCCGCAGGTTGGCACATTTAATATTTTTTTTTAATTTTTTTTAATTTTTAAATTTTTTTTGTTTTTGTGGAAGCTTAAATTAAAATAATAATTATAATTATAATACTAAGTAATAATACTAATAAACAATAAAAATCGTAATAATAATAATAAGATTGAAAGAGTGAAATTGACACCAAATTTTGAAATATTATTCATATGAATTTAAGTTATACAATTTTAACAATTTATAACGAAATAAAGAATTCAATTCACAAATAAGTTTTATACAATAACATATTTGTTATATACAATTTTAATTGAGTACAAGTTTTCTAATTTGACATAACAAGCAAAGCTATTGTTGTTGTTGTTCTTCTTCTTCTTCGGGCGAGTCGCTCCCACTTGTGGAACTTGATAGTGCTTTTCCTTGCGTCCTATCTTCAGCCTTCAGCCAGTCTTCTGTGCAAACGAGCATCTCTAACGCCTCGGGCTTCAACCGATTCCTGTAATCAGATAGAACCCTGCCACTTGAAGAAAATGCACTCTCAGAAGCAACTGTAGAGACAGGAGGAGTTAGCAAATCTTTAGTCATAATTGACAGAATACTAAAAGTGTGTTCATGTTCTTTCCACCATTGTAAAATATCTAGTGGAGAAAGAGTAGGCACAGTATCCTGTTGGTTATACCAATTTAATTCATTTGGTTGATTAGTCCTAGGTTTTTTAGATTGAATTTGTTCAAGTAAACTAAATGTTCTATCACCAATTCTACTTTTACCCTTACCTTTAGAACTACCAGAAGAAGAAAGAACTACAGAAGTTGTACTACTAGAAGCAAAACGTTTATCATAATGATCATACAAGTTATTTAAAGTAGATTCAAACTGAATTAAAAAAGTAGCGCAATCAGTTGTTAATTCTACATTGTCCTCTAAATATCAGCAATTTCAATCAGTTATGTGCAGCTCAAACCCCAAACCGGTTGAAAGTAACAAAATTCCATTCCTCAAAAATCATTTATCCCAAATACGGTATTCCCCTATTTCTAAAATCAGCAATAAAATTCCCCTTTTAAAGACATTCATCCCAACTAATGCAACTCTGGGTATGGAGGATCTTCAACCTGTATAAATTAAGTGCAACAGAAAAAACAAACCAGAGAAAACGGATTGATTTAAAGCTAAAATGAACAAACATGCACAAAACTAAATGAAGAAATTGAGAGCTACTAATTTGCTTAAACCAATGTCAAATTGTCATTGCTCTCTAATTAATCAACAACCAAACAAAATAGAAGTGTTATGTCCTTTCAACGACTTCTTTTCCTTAAATGATTTCACTGGCTACTAGATAATTTATAGATAATAGCTACAAGTGCAAAATTACCCAACTTTCTATATTTAGTGCTTGCAGGCTTAATACACTGCAACAGTGGTATGTAATCCAGTTAAATAAAGTTTCCAAACCTCTTTTGGAAGAGATGAAGAGAGATTGTGTGAGATCGATCAAGAAAATAACTCTTCTCAAAATATAATTACCACAAATATGAAGAGAGATCAAGAAAATAACTAACCATAAAAAAAATTAATTTACCAAATTAAACCATATATTCAGAAGGAAAAAAACTTAAGAAAGAGAGATCACATAAATGAGATAGAAGGCTCAGAGCTGTCTTTAATTTGACACAAGATCGCTAGCTTTCTTTCCAATGCTTTCTCCTTCTTATCTGCAAGCATTTGGCTGCAATTATACAGCTGCCTCGCCATTGCTCTAGATAAGATTGAATCAGCAAAGAAGGAAGGAGTTATAGTTGTGCTTCCATTTTCAAACAAAAGAAATGGAAATTTTCTGATTAATCAAGCAGACTTTCAAAAAATCCTTCTTTTAGGGGCTACACATCCTTGTATCAGCCACAAATCACCTTTCCTTTCATGCAACCAAAATGCGCCGAAGAACAATTTTTTCAATAGATCCTGAGTATAAAAATAACCTAAAACTCAAAATTAGATAGATATCTGAAAACATGATGCATGCTGGATTGACTTTTATTTTCAAACAGACATACAAACCATTATCATGCACAAAGAGATATGTACAAAAAAACTATGATTTTAAAAACCAGCAGCAAAGAGAGATTAATTGCTGCAGTAGATTAGAAAAGCAAGATTACAAAAGATCTTTCCTATAATAAATTAGTTACAAAAGAGAATAGTTGTTAATAAACGAAAATAACTCTTCTCAAAATATAATTACAACAAGTATGAAGAGAGATCAAGAAAATAACTAACCATAAAAAAAATTAAATTACCAAATTAAACCATTTATTCAGAAGGAAAAAACTTAAGAAAGAGAGATACATAAATGAGATAGAAGGCTCAGAGCTGTCTTTAATTTGACACAAGATTGCTACATTTCTTTCCAATGCTTTCTCCTTCTCATCTGCAAGCATTTGGCTGCAATTGTACAGCTACCTCGCCATTGCTCTAGATAAGATTGAATCAGCAAAGAAGGAGTTATAGTTGTGCTTCCATTTTCAAACAAAAGAACTGAAAATTTTCTCAAACGATAAAGTTTGATATCTTCATGATCATAATGCCTCAAGAGAACCGACCAATAAAATCACTCTGTTATTCAAGAGAATTAATGAACAAACAAATTTCTTGATTAATCAAGCACAGACTTTTAAAAAATCCTTCTTTTGGGGGCAACACATCCTTATATCCACCAGAAATCACCTTTCCTTTCATGCAACCAAAATGTGCATCCTGGGTATAAAAATAACCTAAAACTCAAAATTAGATAGATATCTGAAAACATGATGCATGCTGGATTGACTTTTATTTTCAAACAGACATACAAACCATTATCATGCGCAAAGAGATATGTACAAAAAACCACGATTTTAAAAACCAGCAGCAAAGAGATATTAATCGCGCAGTGGATTAGAAAAGCAGGCTTTCCGAGCATACTACAAAAAAAGACCTTTCCTATGATAAATTAGTTACAAACGAGAATAATTGTTAATAAACGAAAAGATGTGTTAAATAGAGGCATCTACAAAAGCAAGAAACCCATAAATAACATAAACAACAAAGCAAAACGGTCTCACCTTTGAACCCCAATAGAATCCCAGAGAAAAACGAAACAGCAACTCAAAAGATATAAAATTTCATAACTAAACCTAATGCCAAATTAGAAACGCAAGCTTTGAAGGAAGGAGAACCTAAACATCAGGCATTCATTCAACGAAAATAGGAAAACAAAGATGTAACGCAGCCGCTAAAGAATAAATACAAGAGAGAAGCAACAAAATTAGCAATTATAATGTCCCTACATTTTACTATCCAATTACCAAACAGAAACCCCTTCGTTTGTGTTTCTCATCAGTGTAAACCCCATATTTCAATACCTTTTTCAAAGTTCACTAATTTCCTATAAAACAAACAAAATACAATAATGGGCAACCTCAAGTTTGCATCTTTATCACACCCATAAACAGAAACACAACATTGAGGTGCATAACTCTTGTTCAAACAAAGCAAACACAACATAATTAGGTTCTCCTTCAACCAGTATGAATAAAACATCATATGTTTGCATCCAGTTACGAGTATGAATAAAGCATTATAAGTTTGTCAATTCATTCAGCATATCAGAAATTGACTACACCCAATTAAGGCAAAACAAACACCAGAAATTGATTACCTCGGATCCGAACTCTGATCAAATTTGATGTAATCCTTTCCGATCTATTCAAATTTGAGAAGATAGGATCAACTCCAATTTCCCTTTCGATAATCTCATCTAATCGAATTTCACCAAACTAAGTTTCCATTTCAGCAGGGGAGGCAGAAAAGGGGACAAGGGTTTCATTTCTTCTCCCTATTTCTCGATTCTCTCCTCTTTTATATACCCTACATATGCCACGTGTGTTCCACGTGGCTTTTCCTTTCAATTTTTTTGAACCTCTTTTTTAGTTGCCAGTTTGAACCCACCCATAATAATTTCTTTATTCGTGGATTGTAGAGTTTGTTGTGCATCTTCAAAGAGTGCTACATTGAACTCAGCCATATTATTATATCTACATCAAGTTTGAGAGAGAATATATCGTACATGATTGACTAAAACAGTAAAATGGATAAATTGAAGGGAAAAAATAAAGAAAAATCTTAACTAATCAATATACAGAAATGTATTTAGCAAAAGTTAACTTAAAAAGTTTTGCAAAATTACCTTTTGGATGTTTCCCAGTAATCTAATCCATCAGAACCGATACTGATTCAGAGTAATCCGTAACAGAGTAATCCGTCCCAGATCTTCAACCAAAATATAATAAATTATTTCTAAGAGTTTCCAAACAAGAAATTCCTAAATTTGCAAAACCAAAATTTGCTACCAATCTCAAACTCTAGTTGTCCTGAAGTAGCATTAAACAGATCATGGGTCAAGATCAGGTCAGAGGTGATGAAAAATTGTTAACGGAGGCAAATTTTCGTGTCGTCAAATAAGATGGCCATTGTTGGAAGGAGGGAAAGGAAAGAGGTGACAATAGATAGAGATGGAAAGATTACTTTTCCATGGATTGAAAAATGAAAGAAGATAGATAATAGTTGAAATTTGTGAATAGTAAAGCACCAACCAGTCCACTTCCTCTCCTCATTCTATGATTTCGAAAAGGCAATTTTAAGGGGAAATGTCAGGTAAAAAAAAACAAAAAAAAAAAAAATCCAAATTCAATTACTGCCATCCAAATCATATGAACAATAATACACTTTCTCTGATCTTGCTTTCAAACAGTGTACTTCTAATCAAACACCACTAATAAGTGTCCAATTATTATGAACTAAATGGAGGGAGTACTCGTGAAGAAAAACTAAAAATAAAATAAAATTCAAAACTTGTAAACGATGGAAAGAACAAAAAAAGAAGAAAAGACACAGTATAAGTATTAATTATTACTCAGAAACTCAACAAGAAATGGATGCCATGCCTGCCTCAAACCAATAAATAGTACAAGCGTAAATTTTTTGTAGGATTTGTTAAATATGAAGCAAATGAAGAACAGGCTGCTAGAAATGAAATGAAACGGATAGTAGTATGGTCTAACAAATAGGAGAACTAGGAGTGTACCATACGGGCATCGGCCACATAAGCTCCTCGCCACTGTCATAATCTCTGAGTTGATACAACTGGACGCTACCGTCTTCCATATCAAAAACTCCAGTGTCGCCAACAGCATTCACTTTAAATAGGTTCCTCATTCGTGGATTCTCTAGAATGTTCGGAAGATGGTCCGTAAAGTATATGCAATTGGGTTTTAAATTTGGGAAATCACGGACAGAGACGGAAATGGAATAATTATAACCAAGAAACATAGCGAGATCTCCCAAACATTCAACCCGATTCCATTTACAATATTGGCCCTGCTTCCGGTTCCAGCCATGTTCAAGCTTCAGCACCTTAAAAAACTTGGTTGAACTGGGATTATCTAAACTACTATCATAATCATCCTCGTCATAGCCAACATCATCCATGGCTTCATCATCTTCATGTACTGTCCTAGATACTAAGAACAGGTCATCTCCATCTGGCGACTCCACCAAGTACCGTGGCTCTGGGAAGTGAAAACTATCGATTCGTTTAAAATTTAAAACTGTGGGAGGTAGTGAGAGGTCGTGAATATTGTGATAGATGGCGAGAGCTGAATTCATTACATCATAGAGGCAGCCCTTGTGAAAGATGCAGTCTTGAAAGGAGTCATGACAGACTGTCCATTGAGGAGGAAGACGAGGAGAACGACGACGACGATGGGAGCACAAGGAGTTGGGAGTAGGACAGAGAAACAGCAATTCCTCATGACGATAGAAACTTAGGTTAAGGATGGCGAGGATGTCGAGAGATGGGGATAAGATGGCTTTGCTCTTGTAAAGACGCTCATAGTTGGTGTCGAGGAGGAGAGTTCGAGTTTGATGGGGCGAAATCCAGGCCTTGTCAGCCTCGAAATATTCGTTGCAGTTGTATGGGAAGGAGGAGTAATAAGGGAAGGAAATGAGAGGTGGGAGGGTGAAGTGGGATCCAGTGAGGGGATTGGTGACGTAGATTTTGGTGGATCTGTCAAAGTCGATAGTGATAAGGAATCCCTGTGATGATCCGATGCAGTGGTGCCCGGCAATTTGCGGGAGATGGATCTTGCGGTTCAATTTGATTGTTGAATGGACGCCTTGATCATCAACAAGGCCAAATTCAGGATGTTTAGGAGAGGGCAGCCATGGAGGACTAGAAGGAGGAGATTGAAAGATAACGTCATAAAAGTAGCGAAATTCAGGATGTTTAGGAGAGGACAGCATCAGCCATGGAGGACTAGAAGGAGGAGACTGAAAGTGAAATTGAGATGGATTAGATTTCACTGCTACCTTCTTGTTGCTAACCGTTGTTGCGAATGAGCGACGCCAAACGGCAGAAACCATAGATGACGATAAAACTTTCCAACGGACGACGGCGCCACCAACCAAGCAGCGGCGGGAGAACATGGCAGCGGCGGCGGTGGCAAAGAGAAGAAGGAAAAGGCAATTTTTTTTTTTGAATATTTTGATTAATTACCTCCGATCCCCTATCAAATATGATGTAATCCTTTCCGATCTATTCGAATTTGAGACCATCAAGTTGAGAAAGAAGATGGGATCAACTCCAATTTCACTTTTCATATCAAACCAAGTTTTTAGGCGGAGACGGGGGGCTTAGGGTTTCCATCTCTTCCCCTTTCTCTCCTCTTTTATAGACCGTACATATGCCACGTGTATTCCACGTGGCCTTTTCTTTGTTTTTTTTTTTTGCCCTTTATCTTTTCCCTTTCCTTTTTGCCAAGTCTATCTAGGATTTGAATTCTCCGCACGGAGATGCGTGTGATTCAACTGTGCACTGGAATCTGGAGCACTGGACCCCTTCAACATTGCAAAGAATCATAAGGAATGGTATTTCAATTTTGAGTAATGCTTTAGCATTATCAATTTTACTACCATTTTCTTCAGTACCTTAGGTGGTATATTCTATTGGAGAGTTCTCCCACCTATTCTATTTTTCTCTACCTATTGAAATGTGGCACCTAAGGTAGTGAAGTGAAATGTAGTGAAATTTGTAGTGGATGTAGCATTACTCTTCAATTTTTAGCTTTTTTTCGTTGTTTTCTTTTATTATCTAAAAGTTGTATACTTTATTTTTCTTTTTGAGGTTAAAGGTGGAATAACGTCACCTTGTTTCATTAATAAGAGATTAATAAAATAACCCGGCGTAATGGGGGAAATACAAAAGTTAGGTGCAGAAAATAAAACATACCCCCCAACAATACCGTGGAGGGTGGGTCTAACCACACATACACAAGTACAGCCAAAAGTACAATAGATCGAAACAAAATACAAAATAGAGGTAGCTGCGGACTGTGGAAATCCAATTGTCTCCTGTTCCATGTGAGTATGAGAGGCGGCTACCCCTCAGTTCAGTGTCGGTCCAAACTCAACCTCCTCATCATCAAATTCCTCCACCTGGAAGACTCTGGCAATCCTCCCACATACTCTATCTTTCTCTACCTATTGAAATGTGACATATTTCTTTTTTTTTTGATGATAATGGATAGAGTCTTTCGACTCCAGCCGCACCAAAAAACATATATTAAATAATGTAAATCCACAATACAAAGTTTTACAATACAAAGTTTTACAAGAGGTAAAACCAAAGGAAAACTATATACAGCACAAAGGAGAAACAATAGATACGAGGAATACATCAACAACAATGGTTACAAAGAGGCGCAATACTCAACACTTAAACCACGAAGAGAGATGTGACATATTTCAATAGGTATCATTTTTTTCTTCAGTATCATTTTTTTCTTTAGTATCTTAGGTGACATATTTCTATTGGAGAGTTCTCCCACATACTTTATCTTTCTCTACCTATTGAAATGTGCCACCTAAATTAGTGAAGTGAAATATAGTGAAATTGGTAATGAATGTAGCATTACTCTTCAATTATTAGCTTTTTTTCGTTGTTTTCTTTTATTATCTAAAAGTTGTATACTCTATTTTAACTACCACTCATATCAACTGTATCCAATTCCAGACAGTTATATAAATTATCATGCTTTCATTTCAACACTTTGAGCTAAATGAGTTGATAACAAATTTGTTTAATGATCTTTTCAAAAAAGGTTAAAATATAATTTGAACTACTTATATTGATTGATTCTACTTTTGAACAATAACTGTAATGATTTTTGAAGAAACAAAAAAAGATATGGCTTTTGTTTTATTAGAGCATCCATAGTCGTTCATGCTAAATTTTGGGTATATAGCAATTTAGAAATAGAAAAAAGGGAATGTTGCTGCAGTCGTCGAAAGCTAAAATATAGCCGGACGGTAGATTATTATCCGTCCATTAAGAATAACGTTGTATAATCGTCCGTCCCATATATATATATATATATATATATATATTTTTTAATCACTAGAAGACAAAAGCTAAAAAAAAAAAAGGAAAAATTCCTGGACGGTTAATAATCCGCCTTCTAGTGTAATTGACGGATCATAATGTACCGTCCCATTTTATTTTGTTTTTTTTGTTTTTTTTGTTTTTAATCACTAGAAGACAAAAAAATAGAAAAAAAAAAATTGGAAAAAATCCTGGACGGTTAATAATCTGCCTTCTAGAAAGATTGACGGATCATAATGTACCGTCCCATTTTATTTTGTTTTGTTTTTTTTTTTTTTTAATCACTAGAAGACAAAAAAAAAAAAAAAAAGGAAAAATCCTGGACGGAATATAATCTGCCTTCTATGAAGATTGACGGATCATAGTGTACCTTCCCATTTTATTTCGCTGTTTTTTTTTTTTTTTTTTTTTAAAATCACTAGAAGACAAAAAAAAAAAAAAATTGGAAAAAATCCTGGACGGAATATAATCTGCCTTCTATGAAGATTGACGGATCATAATGTACCTTCCCATTTTATTTCGTTGTTTTTTTTTTTTTTTTAATCACTAGAAGACAAAAAAAAAAAAAAAAAAAATTGGAAAAAATCCTGGACGGAATATAATCCGCCTTCTAGTGTAATTGACGGATCATTATACACCGTCGGTTGACTTTTTTTTTTTTCCTTAGGAAACCCAGCGACGGATTATAATGTACTGTTAATCTCCTCACACGGTTAATAATCAACCGTCTGTTAAAATTTTTTTTTTTTTTTTTTTCCAAAAACTGGTTAATCATTGGCTAGCGTACTTTCTGTACGAGACGGACTATTATTTGCCGTTAATTAGATCGGACGGATTATAATCTTCCGTGAGCTATATTTTCCATTTGGCCAGATCGCCTGCTATATTTGGCACGCAACTGTTCATCGTATACCCAAATTTTGGGTATTTAGACAACGACTGCAGCTCGATTTTTTCTATATTTTCCAAATTTTGGGTATATAGCAAACGACTGTGGATGCTCTTAGAGCATCTGTTGGCATCCAAATTTTAGGTATTTGGTAAATAGAAATAAAAAAAATGACGGCAAAAAATCTATAATTTTTTTTAAAATGGTAATTGATCATGCTGATAGTGATATTTTAACACAAATTTTTTTTTTGGAAAACTTTGTTATGTGTATGACGAGGTATAATGCTCCGTCTGAGGTTTTTTGATTTTTTCAAATGGAACGGACGGAAAATGATTTTTCGTTCAACCATTTTTTATATATAAAAAGGTAAAAAATATAAGGGATGCGGAATAATCCCTTGTCACGCCCCGCTTCTCAAAATACGGGAATACGAGCCCGTGACGAAGGCCCAGCGAATGATATAAGTACGCCAACTCATATCATCCATAAGCTGTTCCAGTTTTAACTCAGCAATATAAAAAAAATGAATCACAACCACGCAGAAACATAATAATCACATAAACGAGAATGAAATTCAATAGCCGAATTTGGAAAATATGAACTTACCAAATAGCTCGAGAGACTCATGCTTCAATTGTAGAAGAACTGCTCATCAATGCCTTCGGACAAATTCTCTGGCTCACCTGTACTTGTTCATCTAAATGAAAGAATAATTTGTCCTTAGAGCAAGTACGGACAGCAAGTAGTGAAAAGCAGAGAGTAAAGGACAAGGTACGTGAAGGAATATGAATCAAGATCAAATTGCAAGGACAATAATGGTACTAGTAAACAACGGTCATAATCAAGTATATACATGTCAACTTATGTCTATTAGCATGTTGTTTCTCCTATTTAGTGCACGTACTACTGCGTCCCATACCACAGGTTCGGTGCACGCAAAACAGTGTACGTTTGAAACATAGTGGTGGGATCTGCAGAGCAAGTACTCGGTGTCAATAACAATCATTCACAATTTTCAATTTCCAATTTCCAATCAACCATTCAAATTTTCAATTTCCAATCAATCATTCACAATGAATACTTCTCCTTTCATGTCAATACGATATCACGATAGGCCTTACCGAGTACATTTTCTAAGACTATCCACTACTAAGTCAACCCTTATAAACCCCGGTTTGTTTAGTATTTTATTATTATGTCATTCATGTACATACAAGTGTGTATAAGAATATCAAGGGAACGATACGAATGCAGCAACATGATGCATTGCACAATAATAAACATGAAGTAGCAATTCTAAAACAATAATTCTCTCTATATTATTTTAAGTAATTTCTAATATAACTGGGTCGAAACCTCAGTACAAGACAAACAATGCAGCAGGAATTATAAAAGCTAGCACGTATATATATTCATCAATGGGTAATTAACATGCTATAGTATCATGAAATGCATTACACTATTATACAGCAATTAGAATGGATTTTGCAATTTACGAGTCAATTCACGATGTCATTGTTCAAGTCACGATATTTCAATCAATCAGTATATTCAATCACAATACATTTTCTTTGTATACAATTCTAGTCATTTCATTTATGTCAATTGTGTATGTAGGCTTGGGTTTGAGTCATTGGATAATAATAAGAGGTCAAGAGCACGTCGGGTTAGCTCGTGTAAATCCTCGATACTCCCAACGGAAGGGACACAAGGCAGAGTTAACAATAAATAAATTGGAACTACTTGCATAAGAGGTCAATTAATCTTGAACTAGAATAAATAACACAGTTCAAGTGAACTTACCTTTTTCCTTGTAGACGGTTCAAATAATTAATAAGAATAACGGGATCAGAATCCCGGGGAGCAATCCCAAGAGCACGTGCGAAATGCGCGCTAAAATATCACTAGACAAATTCACTCCACACCGGATCGGCCAGAACGCAGGACGGCAAAACCAGATCTGATGTGGTCAGAACACGGAACACCGAACGATCCAACAGAAATCCTTCTACACACCCGATCCAATCCGGACACAGGACAACGATAACGAGATCTGGTGTACGCCGAACACGAGACAGCAAGAAGCAACCAATCAGAGTCTTCTCCACACAGCGGATCGGGATCCAAAACAGGGGACAGCTAATTGGGATTCGATGCGGCTGCACACAGAACAGCGAGATCCGATCAATCGGATCTCATCTCCTTCCTTCTTCTTCCTGTCGACGGAGAGAGAGAGAGAGCGGCGACGCGAAGCTTCGGCGATGTGACGCTACGGTGGCTGGCGAGCGACTGAAGGTGGGACTCGAGGTCGGGGATAAAGGTCGACGATGAGGCAGACAACGACGAGGCTCTGATGGCGGGCGCTCGACAGCGGAGAGCTTCGAAGCAATGATGATGAAGCTGAGGAGTACATGAACGCGAGGAGGAGTAATGGTGAGCGGGTGTTGATGGGTTGAAGTGCTTCGGGGATCTCGAGCGAAGAGGACAACAAGATGGTGGAGGAGAGCGGCGGCAACTCTCTGTTTTAGAAGAAAACAGAGGAGGGAGGAGGAGCAGCCATGGTGGGGTCGACGCTGCGACGAGGTGGTGCTTGAGTCGAGGGAGGCTCGACGAAAGGAAGACAACAGCGGCGATGCTTGGTCGGGGAGCGACGCGACTCCGAGAACGACGGTGTGAGCGAAGGCGGTGACTGTGAAGGAGCATCAATGCGGGTGGTGCTCGACTGCGGCGAGGATGTTCGGGATTACACAGCGGAGGGGATGACGACGACTGTTGCGGAATGAGGAGGATGACGATGGAGCGACGGCGCGGCGCGCGACTGACTGACGACAGAGGGGAGAAGGCGGAGGTGCTTGAGGTCGGAGCTCGAGTGAGAAGAGATGGCGACGGAGTGATGGCGGTCGACGAGCTCGAGGGCGAAGCTCGATGGCAATGGCGGAGGGAGAACTCGGGGGTTCTCGGAGCTGGCGACGACACGAGGGAGGCAGCGAGATGGGTTGAACAATGGCGAAGGTTCGGGGACGACGAGGTGTCGAGGCTTGAGTTTGAGAAGCGAACGAGGAAGGGAGAAGGAGAATGGGTGAGTTGGTTTTTGTTTTGGGTTTCTGTTGGGAAAAACAAAATGGGGGAGATGGGGAGTAACGGGAGAGAGTGTGGGGGAGGGTATTAAAATAATAGAATAATTAATATAAGGGGTAGTTAGAGATAGTGGAGATATGGTAACGGGGATGTGGGAAGAGTGGAGAAAAGTGGGGAAATTTGTATACGGGTGAGTGTATGGGTTTGTGGGTTTGAGTTTAGGGTTAAAGTCCAATAGGAGATGGGCTTGGGATTGGGCTAAAATCCAACAAGAGATGGGCTATTTTTTGGGCTTCAAATGAATATAACATAAATTCAATAGTAATTGTGGGCTTCAAACCAAAAAGAGGAGAGACAAGATTTGTAGTTTGAAATATAAATTTGGGTTTCAATAGGAGATTCAAAACGATTTTAAATGCATTGGAATGATTTATACGAAATTTGAAATATAAGAATACATGGAGAAAAGAAAAGAACTGGAAATCCATATAATCGGAAACAGGGGTTACATCCCTCGTCCGATTAGTACGCGGGAAAAAAATCTCTCGGACGAAAAATAATCTTTTGTCCGATCGAACAGGCGAAAGACTATCTTTCGTGAGTTATATTTCGGCAATTGCTATTTCGTTTGCCAAATATAGCTCACTACTGTAGCGTCGGCACCCAATTTTTGGGTATTTGGCCAACGACTACAGATGCTCTTAGGTGCAAAGCAGTTGTATTGAAATAAAACACTAATATGATGTATGATACAACACACGATTAATGTATGAAGGTCTCCCTTATAAAACACTAAAAGCATTTCGAGTATTTGCTGCAGTCATCAAAACATATAAAATGTATAATTTCGTAAAAAAGTAAACAGACGAAACATCACGTCCGTGGGAGAAAAAAAATTTATAACGGGGAAACGAAAATTTTAATATTGAAATAAATGCAAAATTCACATCAGACCCGAAGTGATTTTTTTTTTTTTTTGGTGGGGTCACATTATTTTGCAATTTGCAAAATAACCGTCCAGGTTTTGAGAGCCTTTTTCCCCTAAAAATATGAAATGACAAATATACCCCTCTTCTTCTATAACTTTTGTGAAGAGTTGAGCTATACTCTTCAAACCCGAGAGCTCACTTCTTCAACAAATTGTCTTCTCAAATCTCTCTTCTTTCCAATCTATTTTTTTTCTTCAACATTAGATTGTTACCTCAAATATATATATATATATATATATGCTCCATTGAAAGCGGGTTTGTTTTCACAAACCAGTGAAAACATCGATTCTGGCCGGTGGATCATTCTTGATCGTGATCAGCGGCTCAGATCGAGCATGTCCATCACCCATCTCACTTAAGTGGCAGAGGGATAATTTGGAAATTTCATTCCAAATAACTCTTCGCCTCATTCGCTCTAAAAAATTAAAGGAACCTAGACCGTTGTTTCCAACAATGGCCCAAGTTCATTCAATTTTTTAAAACCTAGGCCGTTGTTCCCAACAACGGCCTAGGTTCATACAACCAAAGAGGGTTTGTTTTCACGGGTCTGTAAAAACAGACTCGTTTTCAATGGAGCATTTCTCATATCTATATAATAAAACACAAAGAAAGCTATCAAGTGGCTCACCTTCAATCCCTCCCAAAATCAAAGGCCCAGATCTAATCTCACAAAACACATTTTTCCTCCAAAAATTTCCCCCCAAAATTCAAATTCAAATTCTTCCCCCAAAACAACTCATTTATTTATTTAATTATTTCGCTAGATATATATATATATATATATATATATATATGGCTTCATCCGTTGCAAACGGATTTGTGTGCACAGACACGTGCGAACTTTAATCTGGGCCGTTGGATCAAAGATCCAACGGCTCATATATTTTTTATAATATTTTGCCTTAACTCGTCGTTTCCAACGACGGGTTAAGACAAAATTTTATTTAAAAAAATTTCCTTAACCCGTCGTTGACAAGGATAGGTTAAGGCAAAGATATAATCTCAGATCTGTATACAGACATTCGTCTTCCTCGTCGAAAGCAAACCCCAAAACCCAAAAACCCTAGCACAGATCCCTAGTTTTTTGGGCGAAACCAAACCCCAAAATCCTAAAAAAAATCCAACGTCCTTTGTTTGCTCCTACTGCACCGTTTGCCCCTACTCCTCCTCTTCCACTCTCATACAATCTCTCTCCAAATATCTACATCAAAAGCAAATCAATTCCCGTGCGAAGGCCACAAATCATTCTATTGGCAAAATTCGTTGTTATTTTGTAAGGTATTGACTAATTCTTTGCCTTATTAGAGTTAATTATGTTGATTTCTAAATTTATACATAGTAAATTATTTAGGAAGCCCAAAAAAAATGCTTTGCCCAAAATAATTTAGAACTGTAGTAATGTTTGGCTTACTAATTTAGTTTTATTTGTGTTGATTTTTCACGTTCGATTTATACGGAATTAATAACTTATAATTTTTTAGTGCGGGTTAGAATAGAAAACCTTGCAAACGGCCTCCAAAAAATACGAAACTTTGCGAGTAGGTTGATCTCACAAAGCAAACGCCACCCCAACATGTAGAAGTGGGTTTCGATTCACGATTCGAGATATACGCCCGTGTATCGCTTTTGGTTAAAAAACCCAATAAAGCGGTATACTGACGTATATCGCAAACCGTGAGTCGAAAATCATTTCTACAAGTTTGGGTGGCTTGCGCCACTTGAATTCGACCAAGTTGGAAAGTTTTATAAATTTTGAATGCCGTTTGCGCGGTTTTCTCACTTTACTCGCATTAGAAGTTAATGACTTAAATTATTATTTTTTAAGTCGAGAGGCCGGGGCAAGTCGAGAGTACCATTCTCTCGTAGGTCCCTTCAGCGTGGTAGGGAAGGTCTTGCAAAGGAGCGCATACGAAGCCTGTGGATCATCATGAGAGTTTTAAAACTCTTGATGTGGTCGGTGGGGTCCGACTCCCCATTGTATGACTCAAAGTTAAGGGGCTTAAAGTTTTGCGGGACCGGGGCTTCCATGATGGCTCGGGAGAATAGGGGCCTGCTCGGGCAGAAATTCCTTGCATGTTGTTCTCCTTCTCTGTTAAGTCGTCCAAGGCGGCTCTCCATCTCGTGGAGACGGCGGTAGACTGAGTCTTCCCTTCAGTTGTATCCTGTCGATCCCCTAGACTCTTTCCCATGCGAGAGGGGACTAGGAGTGCGGTGGTTATGGCTTGGGGCAGGTTCAGGACTAGGTGCCCGTTGCTCATGGGTAGGAGCGGTATTGAGGGCCCGCAGAATGGCCTCTTGAAAATCTTGGAGCTCCGCCCTTGTGACTGGTGCCTCTCCATCTTAGCAGTCCCTGTGTGTGGCTCGGTTTACTGGAGAATGAGTTCTCCGTCGATGACGCTGAGTGGACTCTCTTCGCCTCCTCGGGGGAGGGGATCTTCTGATCCTCGATCGGTGGGGGTCCAGACTCTTGAGACCCCTGGGTGCTCAGGTTGATGGACTCCCCCAAGGGCTCGCCATCCATTCAGGCAAGTTCGGAGGTCGACCCCCTTTTGGCGGTCGGCAAACACTTCACGGAGATCCCGCTCGGGAGGACTTTGAGAAGCCATACAGCCAACTAGAGGATTGTGGACCGTGACATGGTCCTGAGGAGGATGTTGCTTTGGACGACTCCCACGAAAGCCCCCCTGGGCAGCCCCCCGAAATCCTGGAGGGGCCTGTTGAGGAGGAGCACCTTGAGTTGGAGGAGGAAGGGAGGAAGAGAAGTGGTTCTTCGGCCGGAGACCACTGCCTTCCCCTTCTCTTTGGGATGCATGGCTTAAAACTAGTCTCGTTGATGAAGTTAAGTCGGATTGCTTTTTCGGTTCCCACAGACGGCGCCAATCTGTTGCCGCTGATTTCGATGTGGGGGCAATAGATAGAATTTATGAATTCTTGAGAAAACGAATTGGGCGAATCGGTTGACCTTCATTAAATTGTTGATTAGTTTCTTGTTGCTGCCGCGAACCTGAAAAAAGTGCGATACACCGGGATGGATCCCGGCGACGCACCCTTCGATGCTCTTGTCAGTAATCTGAATGATTAAGAAAGAGTTTTTTTAGGAAAAAGATTGATTACCCGGTGTGGATGGATAGAAGTGGTTAAAACCACCTTTTAGGGATAATTATGAATATGAATTCTTTTTTTATCCTTCTGAACTGGTTTGTAACGGGTTGGGACCCGTACCTAATAGGACAAATTCATTCATGGGTTATTGGGCTTTGAAGAAAGACCCAATTTCCATTTCAAACCCATTTGTAGGTGAAATTACCGTTTTACCCCTGAGAGCATTAAGATCCGTGCCCGATTTAAACGGTTCCGATTTAATCTCATTTTTAGCCATATCAATACCATATCAACTTCTTTATGCACTTTCATTCTTGTGTCAAAGCAATTTCATTGGTGTAGCTGTTGCAGCAAATTTGGTGGCATCTGCATCTGAAGCTTTGTATCATGGGATTAACCATGGTCCCAAAAGAATTATGGGTATATTAGTATATCTAGACCGGGTGGTCTAGTTGGACTATGGTGGTTGTAATATTTTATCTCATATTGTTTCTTAATTCCTCATTAATAAAATCGGTGACTAGTTGGTCACTATATTTCAAAAAAACTTTGAGTAGCAAAAATTGAAACCCTATGCTACTTTCCACATTCTTCTTTGGTAATAATATAAATGAGCTATTCAGTTATCACTCAAAATCTTAAACTGGCAATTTCAGATGAAGAAGCAGACAAATCGAGTTCTTTTGTATGTGGTAACCATCACAATTAAATGTAGTTCTACACTAGAGATCTGCACTTTGCTTTGCCTATTTACACCCCACTTTTACGTTCCAAATATACTAAATACATACCAATATCATATCTCTAGACCAATCCTATTCACAGCCTATATTTGTTAGTATCACAAATCATATAACTTGCGAGCTCAATTAGCATAATCAAAAGTGTAGTGTTAGTACTTAATAGATTATGATTTGCAACCAACTGCGTAATTAAAACTGTAACGTGGCTACTTCTTTTGTGATATAAATAAGTTATTAAGTGAAGGTGTCCCTTAAAGGATTCATCATTCATCATAGCGCATTATGAGGTCAAATGTAGCAGCAGCTTCACTTTGTGTGAAAACTTTGAGCACAATTTCTTTTAGAAATGTTCTTCTTTTATAAACCTCATGCTTTTATGTTTTAGAAACTTTGCAATACTCTTATTAGCTCTTCTGTTTGTACACAGTAGCCTTAGTGATCCATCCGGTTTCTAATATTTGGACCTTGTTCGGAATGCAGGAAATGAAGATGTTGTAAATGCTCTGTTTTGTTTTATTTTAGAGCCGACGGTTCCTAATTTACACACCCAAAGCTTCAGAGTGGGGTGTACCTGCTAGTTGGCTTAAAAGTAGGGGTAGTCTTTTAGCTCTTCTGATTTCCATCCTTTGCTTCTTAGTTCTTAGCAGCCAAACAGATGGTATCATTATGGTGAGAGTTCATGTCAGTCAGTAAGCAAACATATAGAAAGAACAAATGAACAACAAGCTATACGTCTAAATGAACAACGAGTTATTATACGTCTAAATGAACAACAAGTACCCACAAATGAACAAATGAACAACTAGGCAGTGGGTCAAAAGAGCAGAGCCAACTAAGAGCGAAGTTTGATATGCGGGTACTTAAAAAAAAAATACAACATTAAAAGTAAAATAGTACATATAAATGAGGAAAAAAAAACAAATAAGAAATAAATTATCAAGAACACATGGGTTGGAATGAATGAATGTGTCACCCACCCCCATTATTACAAGTATAAATTAAGGTTTATTATTATTATTATTATTATTTTTATAAGAAGATGGCTAATGCCATCGTTTCATTAACGAAGATTAAGGAAATAGAGAAATACAACGACCTAATATTACAGCCAGGCCGTTAGAACAGCTAACAAAATAAAACGTTTCATTAACTTAACTGAGAAAAATATATTAGCTGGAGTGATACAGACAGATACAGACAGAAAATAAAGTCTAGCACATAGGAGTATACCATATGGGCATAGGCCAATTTAGATCCTGGTTATGATACCTAAGCCGAAAGTTGTGGATACTATCAGCAGTACCTTCTTCTTCGAGATTGTAAACTCCAGCATCGCCTATACAATTCAGTTTAAGGAGGTTTCTCTTAACAGGCCTATCGGTGAAGTAGATGCTGTTGGGTATTAGTTTATTCGGAAAATCATGGGCATGGAAAGACACTGACTGATTACTTCCAATAAACATGGCTATGTCTCCTATACTGTGAACCTCATTCAACTTGTAGACTTGCTTCTCCTCCTGCTCGTCAAATTCGACTTCAATCTTGAACACCTCGAAATCTTTGGTTCGAGGGGGGCTGGGATCATAATCATGTTCTGGGTACATTACCCTGAGTACTAAGAACAAGTCATTCCCATCGGGTGACTCAACCAGATAACACGGCTTGTTTCGAGGGAATTGGGCCCTTATGCTAAGAAATAGACCTTTGGGAGGCGGAAGAGTCCAAGGCCGAAGAAAAATGCGGTTGGCTACGAGTTGGAAATCTAAGATGGAGAAAGATCCCCCCATCGATATGGAGTGGAGGAGGAGGCTCCCCTTGTGGAAGATGGAGTCGGCCAACGGGAAAGCTAAAGGAGAGCAGTCAAGCCACTGCTGCTCAAACCACCCACTGCCTACTCGTACTCGGGTCATGGTCGGAGGCTGTCCTTTACGGAGGAGGATGATGGTGTCGAGAGATGGGGAGATGATAGCTTTACTCTGGTAGAGAAGCTCGTATACGGTGTCGAGGAGCACAGTTTGAGGGGGTGAAATCCAGGTCTTCTGAGCCTCGAAGGAGCAGTTGGAGAAGGTGTAGCGGGGAGAGGGCCATGGATTGTAGCGATCACATGGGATGATATGGTGGGACCCGGTGAGGGGGTTGGTGACATGCAAGTCGGTGTTGGACCTGTCAATGTCGATGGTGACGAGGAAGCCCTGTGATGATCCGATGCAGTGGTGGCCAGCAATTTGCGGGAGGTGGATCTTGCGGTTCAATTTAGTTTTTGAATTGCCTTTGGCATCACGAATGATGTCAAAAAAGTAGCGAAATTCAGGATTTTTAGGGGAGGACAGCATCAGCCATGGAGGACTAGAAGGAGATTGAAATTGAGAGGGAGAAGATACCTTGTTGCTGCTGTCGCTGTTGTTGGTAACCGTGGCCAGTGACCGACGCCAAAAGGCGGAGGCGGAGGCGGAGGATTGCCAACGGACGACGGCGCCACCAACCAAGCAGCTTCGGGAGAACATGGCACTAGTAGCGGCGAAGGCAAAAAGCAATTGAAAAAAAGGCAATTTTTATGTTGATCTCCGATCAAATTTGATGTTATCCTTTCCGATCTATTCGAATTTTGAGAACATGAAGTCCGAATTTCCCTTTTGATAATATCATCTAATCCAATTTCACCAAACCAAGTTTCAGCAGGACAGGACGGGGCGGGGAGGCGGCGGAGAAGGAGCGTAGGGTTCCGTTTCATCCTCTTATGTTTATTTATATTACACTATATCTAATTTGACCCGACTTTATATGGCCCGGCCCGGCTCTTTTACATTCGCTAAGCCTTTTTTTTTTTTTTTGCAACAATTTTGAGAAATCATCAACAAAATTTGAATGAGAGAATGATAGAAAATTGAAGGAGAGGATAGCTGCTCATATCTCCAACCTCAGATTGGAAAGGCAATTAGGGTTTGACCAATCTCACTTCATCTTATTCAATCGGAGATATGTCGAAGTTTTTTTATTTTTTTGGGCAAAAGCTAAAGTACCCCCTAACGTTTGGCCCGAGTACAAAATGCCCATACAACGTTTGAAAAAATACAATAAACTCATTCTTCCGTTAACTTAACCCTTTCCATTAAGTTATAATTATTAAATTACTTTTTCACCCTTAACCTTTCATATCTAATTGTTATATACTATTATTATTGTTATATGTTATATATATATATATATCATTACGGTTATGCTTCATAGTCTTGAGGTTTATTCTTCAGATTCTTTTAGCAAATTAAATATCATTACGGCTATGCTTCATAGTCTTGAGGTTTATTCTTCAAATTCTTTTAGCAAATTAACCATGTCCTTATCTATATATAAAGAGGAACAAATAAATGAATAATACACTATTTTTTTAATAAAAATGTTCTCGAATTTGAATCATTCTATAATGAATGCATTGTCCTAGTATTCGGTAATATGACACAAGTTCAGGCTATTGTACCTCCGGAATGCTTGACAAAATTTGATAATTATAATCAACAAGTAGTGCTTCAGATGCATTATCATTATCCTATCCTAATACTACTGGCTAATATATTACTTAATGTGTAATTATAAATCATCAGAAGAAAATATATATGTATAGTTCAACAAGAATGCTCAGGATATGTTTCCAGCAGGATAGAGTATACACATATAACATTGTTATATGTGTAAAATGTTTTACACATAACAATAATAATAGTGTAGAACAATTAGATATGAAAGGGTAAGGGTAAAAAAGTAATTTAATAATTATAACTTATAAGAAAGGGTTAAGTTAACGGAAGAATGAGTTTATTGTATTTTTTCAAACGTTGTATGGGCATTTTGTACTCGGGCCAAACGTTAGGGGGTACTTTGGTTTTTGCCCTTTTTTTTGAAGAAAAAAGTGGAGTATGGTTATCATGTTTTATTAATAAGAAATTAATGATACAAACTCAGAGAAGTGGGCTAGATAACAACCTACAGACATGAAATAAAACATTCATGAAGCAACATGACTCGTACAAACAACAAATCCCTCCAACAGCCCTGGAGAGTGGGCCGACAAACAAGTTCGGTCCAGCAAAATTGTATGTACATCAGTATAGCTTCGTACACTGCCTCCACGGCACATGCACACCCACCTAAAACTAGTCTGGCAGGATTTTATCACCCATCAATCCCTGCCTTCTCCTCGTTGGGGGACCCCATCTTTGAGCGCAAGCCCCGCAGGGCGACTTATAACACCTCGACACATGCACAACAACCGCACACTTCCACCATCTCCACCACTCATTCTACAAACGCGCCAACAGCTCTCACAGCCGCTACCAAAGAGATAACCGTGAAGAGGATACCTTCACCTCTCTCACGATTGTGCTTTCTCAGGCGATTTCTTAGCAAACAACTATCTCGCTCCCCCCAGGAGAGGATACCTTCACCTCTCTCACGCTCACCCCACCAAAAATCACGCTTCAGGAAAGAACCGTGGAGAGGATACCTTCACCTCTCTCACGCTCTTCTGTTTGAACACAGTAGCCTTAGAGATCCATCCGGTTTCTAATATTTGGACCTTGTTCGGAATGCAGGAAATGAAGATGTTGTAAATGCAGATGTTGTAAATGCTCTGTTTTGTTTTAGAGCCGACGGTTCCTAATTTTACACACCCAAAGCTTCAGAGTGGGGTGTACCTGCTAGTTGGCTTAAAAGTAGGGGTAGTCTTTTAGCTCTTCTGATTTCCATCCTTTGCTTCTTAGTTCTTAGCAGCCAAACAGATCGTATCATTATGGTGAGAGTTCATGTCAGTCAGTAAGCAAACATATAGAAAGAACAAATGAACAACAAGCTATAAGTCTAAATGGACAACAAGTTATACGTCTAAATGAACAACAAGTACCCACAAATGAACAAATGAACAACTAGGCAGTGGGTCAAAAGAGCAGAGCCAACTAAGAGCGAAGTTTGATATGCGGGTACTTAAAAAAAAAAATACAACATTAAAAGTAAAATAGTACATATAAATGAGGAAAAAAAAACAAATAAGAAATAAATTATCAAGAACACATGGGTTGGAATGAATGAATGTGTCACCCACCCCCATTATTACAAGTATAAATTAAGGTTTATTATTATTATTATTATTATTTTTATAAGAAGATGGCTAATGCCATCGTTTCATTAACGAAGATTAAGGAAATAGAGAAATACAACGACCTAATATTACAGCCAGGCCGTTAGAACAGCTAACAAAATAAAACGTTTCATTAACTTAACTGAGAAAAATATATTAGCTGGAGTGATACAGACAGATACAGACAGAAAGTAAGTCTAGCACATAGGAGTATACCATATGGGCATAGGCCAATTTAGATCCTGGTTATCATACCTAAGCCGAAAGTTGTGGATACTATCAGCAGTACCTTCTTCTTCGAGATTGTAAACTCCAGCATCGCCTATACAATTCAGTTTAAGGAGGTTTCTCTTAACAGGCCTATCGGTGAAGTAGATGCTGTTGGGTATTAGTTTATTCGGAAAATCATGGGCATGGAAAGACACTGACTGATTACTTCCAATAAACATGGCTATGTCTCCTATACTGTGAACCTCATTCAACTTGTAGACTTGCTTCTCCTCCTGCTCGTCAAATTCGACTTCAATCTTGAACACCTCGAAATCTTTGGTTCGAGGGGGGCTGGGATCATAATCATGTTCAGGGTACATTACCCTGAGTACTAAGAACAAGTCATTCCCATCGGGTGACTCAACCAGATAACACGGCTTGTTTGGAGGGAATTGGGCCCTTATGCTAAGAAATAGACCTTTGGGAGGCGGAAGAGTCCAAGGCCGAAGAAAAATGCGGTTGGCTACGAGTTGGAAATCTAAGATGGAGAAAGATCCCCCCATCGATATGGAGTGGAGGAGGAGGCTCCCCTTGTGGAAGATGGAGTCGGCCAACGGGAAAGCTAAAGGAGAGCAGTCAAGCCACTGCTGCTCAAACCACCCACTGCCTACTCGTACTCGAGTCATGGTCGGAGGCTGTCCTTTACGGAGGAGGATGATGGTGTCGAGAGATGGGGAGATGATGGCTTTACTCTGGTAGAGAAGCTCGTATACGGTGTCGAGGAGCACAGTTTGAGGGGGTGAAATCCAGGTCTTCTGAGCCTCGAAGGAGCAGTTGGAGAAGGTGTAGCGGGGAGAGGGCCATGGATTGTAGCGATCACATGGGATGATATGGTGGGACCCGGTGAGGGGGTTGGTGACATGCAAGTCGGTGTTGGACCTGTCAATGTCGATGGTGACGAGGAAGCCCTGTGATGATCCGATGCAGTGGTGGCCAGCAATTTGCGGGAGGTGGATCTTGCGGTTCAATTTAGTTTTTGAATTGCCTTTGGCATCACGAATGATGTCAAAAAAGTAGCGAAATTCAGGATTTTTAGGGGAGGACAGCATCAGCCATGGAGGACTAGAAGGAGATTGAAATTGAGAGGGAGAAGATACCTTGTTGCTGCTGTCGCTGTTGTTGGTAACCGTGGCCAGTGACCGACGCCAAAAGGCGGAGGCGGAGGCGGAGGATTGCCAACGGACGACGGCGCCACCAACCAAGCAGCTTCGGGAGAACATGGCACTAGTAGCGGCGAAGGCAAAACGCAATGGAAAAAAGGCAATTTTTATGTTGATCTCCGATCAAATTTGATGTAATCCTTTCCGATCTATACGAATTTTGAGAACATGAAGTCCGAATTTCCCTTTTGATAATATCATCTAATCCAATTTCACCAGACCAAGTTTCAGCAGGGCAGGGCAGGGGAGGCGGCGGAGAAGGAGCGTAGGGTTCCGTTTCATCCTCTTATGTTTTTTTATACTAGTATTATACTCGTGCTGTGCACGCGAAAAAATTTGGGGATAAAAAGGGCAAAAAAATTCTACTAGCACGTGCATTGCACGAGTTGGGTTATGGACAAATTACACTAAGGTAGTGTTCTTTTTCTCCTCTTATAAGAGATTTACCTCTTTTAAGAGGTGCTCCCCCTCTTGTAAGAGTTTTTTTAGTGTTCTTTTTTTACCTCTTATAAGACATTTTTCTCAAAATATCTTATAAGCCTAAAAGACTTCTAGTAGCCTCTTTCAAATTCTTATAAGACTTCTATCACTTAAAAAGTCTATATTACCCCAAAGTCTATATTATAATTGTTACTAATTAAACTAGTTTATATATTAGTCTATAGTAGCCCGAAATATGCTATCCTAGAAAAAGTGTAATCATATACATAGTTGACTGTAATATGCTATCCTAGAAAAAGTGTGGGAATTCATTCTTCACAATTTCGAACAATTATGTTAGGGATGCTGTCGAAACACTGATTTATTTAAAGATATATATATTTACGTCCAGTAAGTACATTACTTGAGTTGTGGCTAGTTGATTTGTCCTGTTATGATGCAACCATGTTCAAATCCTGCAGCAGGTAAGTTCTTTTTTTTATAATTTATTTATTTATTTATTTATTTACAGCTAAGGGAGAATTTATATTAGCCCATTGACCTTAAATTTTTTTAATCCAACTTCTTTGAAACAAATTATTATTATTATTTATATTTATACATACTAATTTTTATTCTAATTAAAAGTCTATAGTATCCCGGAATTATAATTGATGATTTACACTGATCTGTGAATTTAACTTGCCATTTAACTAGTTTATATATTAGTAATTTGAACTTATCTTTTCTTGTCCTTCATCTCACTATTTTTCTACTTTGGGGTAATATAGACTTTGGGGTAATATAGGCTCTTGTAAGAGGTGAAAAAAGAACAGAAATCTCTTATAAGAGATTCTTATAAGAGGTTATTTTTATATGAAAAGAACACCTCAAAAAGAGGCTCTTACAAGAGGCTCTTACTGTAAATCTCTTATAAGAGATAACCTCTTATAAGAGGAAAAAAAAAGAACAGTACCTAAGGCGTTCTCCCATTATAGTAGTAGAGATTACACTAAATCTAATTTGACCCGACTCTCTATATGGCCCGGCCCGGCTCTTTTACATTCGCTAAGCCGTTTTTTTTTTTTGCAACAATTTTGAGAAATCATCAACAAAATTTGAATGAGAGAATGATAGAAAATTGAAGGAGAGGATAGCTGCTCAGATCTCGAACCTTGGATTGGAAAGGCAATTAGGGTTTGACCAATCTCACTTCATCTCATTCAATCGGAGCTATGTCGAAGTTGTTTTTTTTTTTTTTTTTTTTGAAGAAAAAGGTGGAGTATGGCTACCCTTTTTTATTAATAAGAAATTGATGATACAAACCCAGAGAAGTGGGCCAGATAACAACCTACAGACATGAAATAAAACATACATAAAGCAACATGACCCGTACAAACAACAAATCCCTCCAACATTCCGGGAGGGTGGGCCGACAAACAAGCTCAGTCCAGCAAAATTGTATGTACGTCAGTATAGCTTCGTACACTACCTCTACGGCACATGCACACCCACCTAAAACTAGTCTAGCAGGATTTTATCACCCGTCGATCCCTGCCTTCTCCTCGCTGGGGGGCCCCATCTTTGGTCGCAAGCCCCACAGGCCGACTTATGACACATCAACACATGCACAGCAACCGCACCCTTCCACCATCTCCACCACTCATTCTACAAACGCGCCAACAGCTCCCACAGCCGCTACCAAAGAGATAACCGTGAAGAAAATACCTTCACCACTCTCACGATTGTACTTTCTCAGGCGATTTCTCACCAAACAACTATCTCGCTCCCCCCACCAAAAACCACGCTCCAGGAGAGTGCCATGGAGAGGATACCTTCACCTCTCTCACGCTCTTACTCTCTCAAGCAATTTCTCACCACACAAACTCATCTCGACTCTTACTCCCAACGAGGGAAGAGGCGACGCTGTTACGAGACAGTGGTCTAAGCTGGGGGAAGCTCAATAGCCTGATAGTAGGCGCTGTCAACACTGCATCGACGGCATCGTTAGACACCCAAACAAGTGAGCGCACATCATGGAGGGACCCCATTTTCGGGCCCAAGCCTCACAATCGTGCAATACAACGTGCTACACAGTCCCCACCTCCCACAACAACCACTGGCCTGGCCCCACGGGCCCCTTACCGAACCACCAATCTCACACAACTTGACGTCAGGGTCGTCGTCGGGAGCGATGTGAGGCAGGCAGGCGGGGGCCAGGACCAGAGCGATCGCGACCCCATCCCCAGATCCATGGCATTCACGACAGTAGGCGCGTGAGGAAACTTTGGCGCGACATAGTTGCTCCGCGACCTGAGGAGACGAGAACCTCGATCTGGGGGGGGGACCCCATCTTCGGGCCCTTGCCCTACAACCGTACTTCACCACAATCATCACACCGAGTTAACCAACACAGACAACTCCTCCAACCTCCCCCCCACCCCAACTCAAAATCGCAGAGAGAGAATCAAACCCCGGCTTCTTCGCACGCGCTAACAACCCTCGAAAACCAAACATAGTCGTAGATCACCATGATTGGCTCTGAAAGTGTGGACATGGTGGCAACCGCAAAAAATATCCGGGTCCCAAAAGAGGACAAACTTCCAGCAAAAATATTCAATCCCAACCAAACCCCAACCCCAACCAACTCACCCCCGACGCCACAAACCTGGCCCTAGTGGACAAAGCCCAAGCTGCCACAACCCGAACACGGCTGAATTCGCCGCCAACACTCTGCGGCACCTCACCACCACCATCACCCATGCCACCCCCGACAACTCCACAACCGCAAATCTCAACAATTTCTTCAAAATCCCCACAGCTCCCGAACCGAAATAGGAATCTGGAGTGGTGGTGGCGTGTAATGGATGTAAGGGAGTGTGGTTATGAAGGAGGAAGGGGTTGGTGTAGGGTTTGGAGGCCAAAATTGGGAATCAAGTGGGAAAGGGGCGGCTTGGAATGGAGATTGTTCAAGGTCGGATAAGAGGTGGGAATCGAGGGAAGGGAGAGGTGGTTGGTGGTGGAGCCGCCATTGATGAAGAAGAGACTGAGAACGGCATGGTTTTAGGGTTAGCTTAGGAGTCGAAGAAGGAAGAGAGACACGGACCCCGGGTGCCGTCGACGATGGCGCTCAGGGAGGGGAACAAAGTCGCCGGAGGCTAGCAAAGTCGGGTGGAGGCGAAGTGCGACAAATCCCTTCAGGGGGGTGGGGTGGGGGGGGGGGGCATCTCCATTGAAGGAACACTGGAGAGGATTGCAATCGGAGGGAGGGACGACGGCGGGACGATGGGGCGGCGGCGACAAGCCCTAGCCGCTGGCCCCAGCCTTTTCTCAGATCTAGGGTTTTCTTTTTTTTGGGGTTTGGGGGTTAGTTTTTCTCTTTAGACTTTTCTAGAGAGATAAACTCTTTTTAGTAGTTATGTGGAAGTTGCTGTCACTACTGCTCATGTGGCACCACCAAACCCACATGCTTTGGCACCGATTAAACCATAGAAGAAACCCATCATTTTCAGTGTTGTTTGATTCTAATTGATGAAATGTAATTTTGGTTTCTCATTTTATGTTGATTTGTTCGGAATTTTTGTGTTGGTTTTGATCCAAAAACTTGTTATCCTGATGCTATTTGGTGTATTTAAGAAGTGGGTTGTTGCTGTAGTTTTGAGTATTACTACTTTGTTGTGTTTGTATTAGTTAGAGATTTAGAATATTTTGGATAATGATAAGAATTTTTTACTTACATTTAAATTTATGAAGCTATATAGGTTTTGTTTGACATTGTACTATATGGTATGTTTTATTTTCTGTCTGGCCCAGTTCTACGGGTTTGTATCGTTAATTTCTTATTAATGAAACAGAGTGACTAGATTTCACTTTTCCCTTCAAAAAAAAACATTGTACTACTCCTATATGACCTATGGTTTGGGCAACTGGAGTGTAGTGGGATATGTCTGCATTTAGTAATAATGAATGCACGGTTGCAAGTAACAGGAAACGGGAAGAAGGAAAAAAAAACATAGTATGATAATATTTAGGTTTAATCCGGTCTAGTCGCCAATTGATCACCATTTCTTGAAACTGGTCGGTGTATGCATGAATGAATGAACGAACGACAATCATTTGGTTTGAATGGGGTTTGTAATGCAGTGAGATGTACTCAAAGGGGTAGGATGACCCTTGTTTTTTACGGATCAAATTTCATTTACTTTAGTATCCCATATTAGTGAGAATTTTTTCCCAAACTGTCCCACTTTGTGAAAGTTTTTTTTTCCAAATTGTCTTATTTTAAAAAAATTTCCAAACTGACTATCTAGCTTTTTCAAAAAACTAATTTGGTTAAAACCTTATTGTTTTTTCAGAAAGCGAGTGTGAGGCTTTGATTTTCGATAGTCTACACTCGTTTTTTGAAAAACCGATTGGGTTTTATCCAAACTCACTTTTTCAAAAAATGAGTATCGATTGGAGCTTTTTAAGCTTCAGATCTGATGTCGACCTTGTTTTCTTTCTACTCTCTATCTTCTCTACCTCTTCTACATAGGAAGAGGTTGAGAAGATAGAGAGTTGAAAAAAAAGGCTTATTCAAGGGATAATTTGAGCACAAGGAGTAAGCTACAGTCAAACACCACAAACCACAATTGACAGCAAATGATAAAAATTAAAAAGACGACTGTATGAAATATGAATAGCTACCTCGTTTTTCTAAATGCATATAGTCTTATTACACATTTTGCTTTGTAACACAAAAGTCAAATTCCACAAAGTAGGCCATTAAACTGTGATGTATATAACAGTCATCTGATTTTTTGTCTTAATATAGGGATTATAATACTGTATGAAATTAAAAACAGAGGCTTAACGACAGTTTTGAAACTACGGATTTACTACATATAATGGGGTCTCGAAATACAGACTTAGAAACAACTTTTCCAAATTAATTGTATGCATCCAAAAATTTGAATATCATTTTTAATATATAGCTAGATGAATTAAGTTATAATATTCTCATCAGAATAGTTGAAGGATGTAATGTTAAAGGCTGTATTTTAATGTGGTTGCTTAGTTGTGCAAACAAATACACATGTATGCATTTTTTTTTTTGATGAATCGGATAGAGTCTGTCGACTCCAGCCATACCAAAAAATATAATAAAGAATAACTGTACAACCAAGCTTTACGCGCCGTAAAACCAAGCACTACAAAGAGAAGTACAGCGGAGAATTGAATAACGTTAAGAAAAAGCAAACAAAGAAAAAGTTCATAGACATAGTTGAACATGAGCAAGACTGCGAAGGAAGCATAAGTAATTGAGACCACCACACAGCAGGGGTACGTTCCGGAGGGCGAAGAAATAAGCTCCGATCCGACACCGCGGCAAGAGGGGAGGCAGACGGAAGATACCCTCGGAACACTGCATGCAGAGACCGTCATCGCCGAAGGCAGACCAGAGGAGGGCACAGAAATGGACACGAGCTCTCGATAGACTGGACACAGCGCTCCACAGCAAAGAAACAACCCTTCCATCGGACCTCCAAAGCCACCAGCGAAGACGGTAAAACCACTAAGGGATAGTCGAACAAAAAGGTAGAGTTCATCCAGGCAATAACAAAAAAGTTGAGGCGGGCCAAGCCGAAACAAAAAAAGAGCAGTAAGAACAATAATAAGAAGGTCTCCATCGAGCTAAGCTCACAGAGCGGGGCTTCGAAATCACCTCCGCTAAACAGGGCAAAGAAAGAGCTCAATCATAAAACAACATAAGACAAAGACACCACTCAAAGAGAAACAAAGAGACAAGCTCCAAAAACATGAACATTACAAGCCAGGCAAACGGCCTACCAGCGACCAACCAGCCAGGGGGGAGGCAGTTAAAGCCAATCGGCAAAATAAACATGAGTACCAAATAAGCCAGAGAACCAACGCAAAATAAGGCCACTAGTACAAAGCCAAGCCCAGAAAATAGACAATGTGCAGTCAACAGGGAAATCAACACTGGGGGAAAAGAAAGAAACCACTGACGCTGCTAAAAACATGCTCAGCTGAAGCCAAGCAATATCAAAAGATGCTTATAGAGGTAGCAGCCAAAAGAGAGTAGCCAGCACAAGCTTCAACCCTGCGGGAAATGCACGAGGTTAACAAAAATTGCAGAAACCCAAAAATTATAAAGCATTAAGGTTGCGTAGGCAAAGTAAAGAGTTGTCTAATCTACGACAGTAAAGAGAATCTCTGGCTTCGGTTTTTAACGTCGAAGACCAGAACTTAAACAGAAATAAAAACTCCTCTATCAATGGAGAGATAGGAGTAGCACAATGTTTGAACAGCCTCTTATTTCTTTCCATCCACGTAACCCAAATGATAATTTGAACCGATAGGTTCCACGCGCTGCGATACTTATTATTCGTTGGTGGAGTAGTCCAACACGAAGATAATTTGGGAGGGATAGAAGGGATTTCCCAAGCTAGAATGCAAATTTTTCACTGAGGGATGATGAAGTAGCATCCAACAAAAAGATGATCAACATCTTCCGAATGCTCCGAGCACTGAGGGCATAGTTGTCCCCACACTAGAGTCCTTTTGTTGAGGATTTCAACAGTGAGCAATTTGTTGTTAAAGGTGAGCCAAGAAGTGATCTTGACCTTAAACGGAGCGCAGGTATCCCATATGAAATTAGCAAAAGGGGAGTGGATGCCTCGAAAGTTGAGAAAGGTATTAAAAACCGAGAAAATTCCTGCCGAGTTCCAATGCCATGCGACGTCACCACTAACGCTGCTAAAAACATGCTCAGTTGAGGCCAAGCAATATCAAAAGATGCTTATAGAGGTAGCAGCCAAAAGAGTAGCCAGCACAAGCTTCAACCCTGCGGGAAATGCACGAGGTTAACAAAAATTGCAGAAACCCAAAAATTATAAAGCATTAAGGTTGCGTAGGCAAAGTAAAGAGTCGTCTAATCTACGACAACAAAGAGAATCTCTGGCTTCGGTTTTTAACGTCGAAGACCAGAACTTAAACAGAAATAAAAACTCCTCTATCAATGGAGAGATAGGAGTAGCGCAATGTTTGAATAGCCTCTTATTTCTTTCCATCCACGTAACCCAAATGATAATTTGAACCGATAGGTTCTACGCGCTGCGATACTTATTATTCGTTGGTGGAGTAGTCCAACACGAAGATAATTTGGGAGGGATAGAAGGGATTTCCCAAGCTAGAATGCAAATTTTCCACTGAGGGATGATGAAGTAGCATCCAACAAAAAGATGATCAACATCTTCCGAATGCTCCGAGCACAGAGGGCATAGTTGTCCCCACACTAGATTCTTTTTGTTGAGGATTTCAACAGTGAGCAATTTGTTGTTAAAGGTGAGCCAAGAAGTGATCTTGACCTTAAACGGAGCGCAGGTATCCCAGATGAAATTAGCAAAAGGGGAGTGGATGCCTCGAAAGTTGAGAAAGGTATAAAAGGATTTAACCGAGAAAATTCCTGCCGAGTTCCAACGCCACGCGACATCTTCTTTCGGCTGCCACACGAAGTTATTCAGAGAGGAGAGGAGATCGTTAAAAACATGTGTGCATTTTAAGTCAGTCTAGAATGAGTAAACTAGCAGTCACTCCAAAAACAAGCAGAGGTACGGTATAAACTTATCCTATAAATTTGAAGGAGACTAATCTAATTGTGATGTTAATCAAATTCAATTTTGCAGTTTTTTTCCAAGAAGCTTGTGACTGTGAGCCTTGAGATCCTGAGATGAACTTGGACATCAATCAGATAATTCGAAAAGAAGTAAGAGAGAAAGTGAAATCACGAATTGAGATATGAGAGGGGAAAAGACCCCAATCGACATTCGCTTTTTGAAAAAGCGAGTTTGGGTAAAACTCAATCGGTTTTTCAGAAAGTGAGTGTAGGCTATAAAAAATCAAAGCCTCACACTCGCTTTCTGAAAAAGCGATGAGGTTTTAACCAAACTTGTTTTTTTGAAAAGCTAGCGAGGCAGTTTGATTTTTTTTATTTAAAAAAAGGATAGTTTGGAAAAAAAACTTTTAAAAAATGGGACAGTTTTGGGGGAAAATTCTATTAGTGAACATCTATAACTTTATCTCCTCACTCAAACAAAGGAAAAAGATCCCTCGTTAAAGTCTAGACAACATGACTAATGGCATGTACATGAAGATTCGTTTATCTTGACTCCATTTCGGAAAAATGGTTGTGGAGAACATACCAGTTTACGGCATGAGTTAATTTGTACTATGAATAGGAATTTAATTAAAGAGTTTCTCTCTTTAGAAAAGTCTAGAGAGAGAAACTAACTCCCAAAAAAATCCCAAAAGAAATCCTAGATATCATTTTGGTTGGGGGCGGCGGCTTGGCATCGTCGCCACCACCACGGCGCAACTGTCCCCGTCGTCCCTCCCTAACGTTGCCCTCCTCCCTATCGCGCTCAGCGTCCTCGTGCCCCCAAGTCCCAGACGGGACCTGTTTCGTTGGGGAGATCGCGGCGACCCCAAAACCGCCGCCATCGACCTCGTTTTGATGGGGAGATCGCGGCGACGACCCCAGAACCGCCGCCATCATTTATAGATCTGATCGGCCGCCATTGACCCCCAGAGTTTCCGGATCTGATCGACGGCGGGCAGTGCACCAGTTCGAGAGGTGTGTCGCTCATCTAACCAGTGCCTCCGATCAGCCAGCTTCGAATCCTCTTCTTCAACGACGGGTGTTCTTGAAGCCTCACCCTAATTCGCTGTTTTCTTGCCGTCGTCAACCCCCTCTTCGGCATCGGAAACAGCATCACCGTCACTGCCACCATGTCCACACTCTCGGGGCCAATCACGACAATCTGCTGCTATGGTTTGGATTTCGAGGGTTGGTTGCGCGTGCGAAGAAGTCGGGGTTTGTGATATGGCAGAGCTGAAGAACGAGGTTGAAGTTAGGCAGTGATTGAGTGGGGCGGTGGAAGCATTCGGGCTTCTCCGCCCAATGTCAGTCGTTGGGGCATCACCGCCACTACACATTCATCATTGAATTTGACGTCCAATGCCATCAGCCAATGTGGCGAGAGGGAAAGGTGATACTTTTGCAGATTAGGATTCGTCTTGGTTTTTTGATTGAGAGAGTGAGTGAGTGAAGATGTTCTTCCTCACTACTCTATGTTGGTGTTGGTCTATATTTGTGAGAAATCACTGGAGAGAGTAAGGACGTGAGAGAGGCGAAGGTATCCTCTTCACGGCTCTTTCTTTGACTGCGGTTTTTGGTGGGGGAGTAATTATTGCAAGATTGTGGGAGGATAGGAGGAGTAGACTGAGATCGGCGATTGTTAAAACTCTGCCTGCGAGGCCTGGGCCCAAAGATGGGGTCCCCCAACGAGTAGACGGTGCTCGGCGGTTGTCTAAATTCTGCCTGCGGGGCTTGGGCCCGAAGATGGGATCCTCCCAGCGAGGAGAAGGCAGGGCTCCGCGGGTGATAAAATCCTACTAGACTAGTTTCAGGTGAGTGTGCACGCGCCATAGAGACAGTGTACGAAGCCAAACTGACGTACATACAATTTTGTTGGACTGAACTTGTTTGTCGGCCCACCCTCCAGGATTGTTGGAGGAATTTGTTGTTTGTACGGATCATGTTGTTTCATGTTTTATTTTCATGTTGGTAGGTTGTATGTGTTGTTAATTTCTGATTAATGAAACAGGGTGGTTATATTCCACCTTTTCCCTAAAAAAAAATAGTTATTTAATTTACTTCCATTTATAGTGATTATTGTAATCAATATTTTGTATTTAAATTAGAATAGACAATATATGGATTATATGTTAGTTAAAAGAATTTTCATTTATCTATATAATATTTTTCCTATATGTATTTGTTTAGCTTTTTTTTATTTTAAAGGAATTTCATAGAAGGCTACAATAAAAATGTGACCACTATTGGTGAAGGGGTTGACTTTGTCTTTGTACATGGCTCCTATCACAATTTTTCCAAATTTTTTTTCTTTTGACTTCTCAGTTCAGGTCTTCTGATTTTGTTACTGGTGTGAACTAACTGTGCTAGTTGAGATTTTTCAAGAGGGAAAAGTCTTTTATAACATTTAAAAAGCTATATTGAGGTGCAGGGGAAAAAAATGGCAAAACATTGGTTAAAAATATTGCTTAGTTTAGTCCCACATCAATTAAATATTTAAATTACTCTTTGTCATCTGATATATATATATAAGACATTGTATTCAGTTAAAATCATCCAAAAAGGTATTCTCTTTTTTTTTATACTATACGTTAATATGGTATCATAATAGAGAAATTATACAAGAAATTTTTTAGGAAAAAAAGTTAGGGTTCTCTTGATTCAGTTTCTCTTTATTTTTTAAAAATATAAATAAAATAAAAAATTGAGATCATAATCAAGAGGGCGCTCCTTCTTCATCCTCTTGTCGCCACCATCCATAATTCTAACCCTAAATCCTCCTCAATAGCTGCCTTCCTTCATCCCGACGCTCGATACCTTCGTCAGTCGATGCCCCCCTAACCCCTTCCTCCCGACGCTTGATGCTTTCCTCAGCTGTTGCCTCTTCTCCTCCCGCCGCCCCTCCACCCAACACCAAACCTCTTGCCGCCTCCTCTCAGTCATCTCCTGACTGCCTCCGCCCCTCCTCCTCCCACAGATTCTGCCGCCTCACCCGCCGCCCCTCCTCCATCCTAATGCCCCCCTAGCCCCTCGTGACTGTTGTCGTCTCCTCTTAGCCACCACCTTGCTTCCTCCATCCACTGTTTTAAATTTCAGCCGATACGATCAAAATTTTGGCTGAAATTTTATTTCGGCTAGCTTGTCGATACAAAATCATAAATTTTATACTCCATATTGTTTTGGACCTTATTGTGTAGATTTCGACAGAAATAGCCAAAATATCAGCTGAAATAGACAATAATTTTTTTTTATACATATAAGCCATTCAATATAGGACTTGAAGCTAACATAATATAAGGATTTTATCTCTATTGTTTGTATATATGAATAGTTAAATAAGTCTATTAACTAATACCGTTTTTCTAATCAATGTAATTTTAATTTAGTAATACACTTATATACAATTTAGTAATACTTTTTTTTGATGCACCGGATAGAGTCTTACGACTCCAGCCAAACAGTCAATAATATATATAAAATGAAGTACAGACAAAGTTTTACAAGTCGTAAAACCAAACGATACACAAAAACAAAAACTCCAAAAGCACTAATAACAATTACACAGATGAAAGAGACCCGACTAGATAACAGAGAGTCCGGCCGAACTCATAGATGATCTACACTTCTTTTTTATGATGATACGCTCTTTACTTTCCTCCAAAAATCTTCATTTCTTTTTACTTCATTATGGACTTTCATTCTTGTGTCAAAGCAATGTTTGCTGCTTCATTGGTGCAGCTGCTGCAGCCAATTTGGTGGCATCTGGAGCATTGTATCACAGGATAAACCATGGCCCCAAAAGAATTATTGGTAGATTAGTATAAACCCGAAATAACACGAGTAGCAAAAATTGAAACCCTATGCTACTGTCCTCATTCTTCTTTGGTAATAATATAAATGAGCTATTCAGTTACCTTGTCTCAAAATCTTAAATTGGTAATTTCAGATGAAGAAGCAGACAAATGGAGCTCTTTTGTAAATGGTAACAATCACAATTAAATGTAGTTCTATACTATTGGTAACGGAAAAAATACTAGATTCTGGAAGGATAAATTGTGCAGGAGTAATACACTCCAATCGCTATTTCCGGAGGTTTCAACTGAAGTTGTAAACTTGAATGTGTTACTTGCCAAGGTTTGGCGTAATAATAGGGTTAGAATTCAATTTCGGGATGAGTCATTGCAAGACAATTCACAGACTGTTCAGAACATCCATGAATACATTCTAGCTTAAGGAAAATTTAACCAAGGAGGCGAGGATGAGAGAATCTGGAGTCTTGACCCTCACGGTAGGTTTTCTGTTTCTTCATTATACAAGCGGATTAATGACGGTGGGGTGAGAAATTTAGAAGCATATAAGATTTGGAGGACCGATGCAGCAAGTAAAGTAAAAGTGTTTCCTCTAGTTGGTGGCTAATGGTGCAATTTTGTTAAAAGCTAATCATCTAAAGAGCAATATGCAAATTGATGTTACTTGCTCAAGTGCGTGGCAGGGATTGAGAATTCTGATCATATCTTTTTCAACTGTCCGAGGGCTAAGACGTCTTGGAAGGTTATTTGTTTAGGTTTTGGGATGTTCAATTGCCCAAGTTTGACTCAGGATATTTGGGGGGAGTGGAGAGATAAAATAGTTAAAACATAAATAGGAGAGCTTGGGATATCGCAGTTGCGGCTACTGTTTGGGGACTTTGGCTGGACCAAAATAAACTTTGTTTACGTAACATAAATAATAAATTTTCTATTATGATGCATAAGATTTTTGCCTCCATTCATGCTTGGGCAGGCCAAGCAGGGACAAAGAAGAGGTTGTGTATGGAGAAGGAGGAGAAGTAATTCACAACAAAAGGGGTGACTAGAATAGACGGCAATACCTATGTATCTGTATCTGTATCTCTATCTCAGTTGCTTTTGATTTTTGGATGTTGGATCTTTGTATTTGATGTACTAGACATTGATGTAATTAGTTATAATTATGTTATAATTTGTACTTCTGTGTTTTGTTAATAATCATTAATGAAGCGGTGGCGAGATCACCTTTATTCTCAAAAAAAATTGTTCTATACTACAAATGTGCACTTTGCTTTGCCTATTTACACCCCTTTTTTTGTGAAGGAAAAGGTGGAATATGGCCACCCTGTTTCGTTAATAAGAATTTAACGAAACAAACCCAGAGTACTAGGTCAAATTACAAACTACAGACAGAAAAATAGAACATAACACGAAGCAATATAACTATTACATACAATCAGGGCTCACTCTACCACCCTTAGAGGGTGGGCCACAAAACCTAAAACTAAAACTAGGTCGAATTGTCCCCTACCACCTCTCATAATGTATTGGGTCCAGTCACAAAGCGAGGACCAACTAATTGTATGTACGTCAAGTAAGCTTTGTGCACCGCCTCCACTTTTACACCCCACTTTTACCTTCTAAATATGTTAATATCTGATTTGGGAAATTAGGGTTAGGGTTTATCTCTAGCAGCTTAAGATATTATACCCTGCTTATCAGTATTGGAATATCACAGGGCACTACCTCTAGACCAGCTTATAAAGAGATTAGACTGAGTATAGGGTACTGGGCTTTTAGCCCACTTAACCCGTTCCAATAATTAATACATAACACGTGTAAACACATGTTGCCTCATAGAACAATATACACAATATTATCCTATTATGTTGAGAATATACATATATATTCAACAATCTCCTCCTATATTTTCAATATATTAGGCTAAGCAATGTTATATTATTGGATCACAAAAATTCAAACATTATTGAATCATAAAGAACATGGATCATAGGCTAATCAATTATAAGTTGAATAGTTCAAATATGACTAAACCAAAATAATCAAATAGTTCTAAAACCATAAATGAATAGTTCACAAAGACTAAACCAACAAAGCAAAAAATCATAATCTCAAGTCAACCAAATAATAAACTTCAAAATAAAAGAAAAGTTTTAAGCTCAATCAAAATAAAAAGTCTTAAACTCAAATAGAAGTTTTCTCCAAGCAATTGACAAACTATTCTTGCGAGTTCTTTTGTATCTACTCCTCCGTATTGAGCAAATCATCATTCTCAAAATCAAAGTTGACTGATTCATTTCCATTGCCTTTGCTGCCATCTGTTTTAAACATAACAAATAGAGATCTCATGAGTCACTTCTCTTAGAGTTCAAATGAAATGTGTAAGAGTATCTAGTTCAATCTAAAGAACTTAGTACAATTCAACATAGATATGCAAAGGTACATCATAAGCATCACGATCAAGTATCTTTATCAAAATAAAGTACAAGAACTATTATAGTTTCTACACAAGAACTATACTGTATTTCATGTTGGAATGATAGAACTGTTAGATCAATTATGTTTAAGTTCTGAATCATCAAAATTGGAATGAAACATAAACCCCATAAAAGAGGTATATCATCAAAGTTGGAATGATATAACAACAGTTCTAAACATCGGAAACACATCGACAAATTTTCATGCTTTCTTTTGGAATAAAAGATAATTTTATGTAAGTTTTGAAACATATATATCATCATCAAATTTGGAATGAAGTTATATATCAACAATAAATACATAGAACTTTTCTAATTATCTAAAGCATGTCAACTGTCAAGATTGATGCTTAAAGTTTGAACTACTCTATGGCTCTTAGCTTTGGATTCTAATTTATCAAAATAACTAGGGTGTTAAAACTTATCCTCAATAGTTTTTAACCCCATTTTCCCCACAGTTTTGATAATTAGATCTCTACTTAGTCCTTTTGTAAAGGCATCAGTCACATTCTTTTCTGATCATACATCAATAAGGGCAACAGTTCCTTGTTTAGTGAGATAGTTCAACTTAGCCTGTCTAAGGCTCACAACACGTCTTTTACCATTGCAGAGAGTGTTGTTAGCTACAACATTTGCAGCTTGGTTGTCACAATAAAGACTGAGAGTGGTTACTCTAAACCTTCTCAAAGGAATATCTAACAATAGCTCTTTCATTCATTCCGCTTCTTCACCAGCACAAGATAACGCAAAGAGTTCTGACTCCATGGATGAAAAGGCAAGACCAGGTTGTCTTTTAGATTTTCATGACACAGCTGCTCCTCCTAGTGTAAACACATAGCCACTAGTGGACCTACTGTCACCATTTTCTAAGCACCAAGATGCATCAGAGTATCCCTCTAGTACTGAAGGATAACCAGAGTAGCACAAAGCAAACTCTTGAGTACCGTTTAGGTATCCCAATAGCCTCTCAAGGGCATTCCAGTGTAATTGACTAGGATTGCTAGTGAACCTGCTTAGTATGCCTATCACAAAGGCTATGTCAAGTCTAGTGCATGTCATAGCATACATGAGACTCCCAATGAGTTTAGAGTAATCTAACTGTCTCACTATTGTACCATCGTTAGGTGTCAACTTTTTGGTATTATCATAAGGTGTATTAAACCTTTTACAATCACTGTATCCCCAGTCCTTCAACACAATTTTAATATAGTGGGATTGGCTAAGGGTTATTTCTTGCCTTCTAAAGCCCACTCTCATGCCCAATATGATGTCCACAACACCTAGGTCTTTCATATTGAATTGTTTGGATAGTATAGTTTTGACTTCTATAACAATAGAGAGGTCACTTCCAACAACTAGCAGGTCATCAACATACAAGCAAATAATGACAATTTTATTCGATTCATCACGATAATAAAGGCATTTGTCAGAATTACTAGATTCAAAACCTAAGCTCTTTATTGTTTTATCAAATTTTTCATGCCACAGTTTTGGTGCTTGTTTTAGACCATACAAAGATTTTATTAATTTGCAAACCTTATATTCTGAACCTTTAAGTACAAAATCTTCAGGTTGATTCATGTAGATTTCTTCATTGAGATCACCATTTAGGAAAGCAGTCTTAACATCCATTTGATGAATAACAAATTTTTCAATAGATGCTGTGTCTAGAAGAATCCTTATTGTAGCAATGTGGCAAACAGGTGAATAAACATCAAAATAATCCACCCCACTTTGTTGAGTATAACCTTTAGCTACTAAGTGTGCTTTATACTTAGCTACAGTTCCATCAGGATTAAATTTCTTCTTCAAGACCCACTTGTTTCCTATAGTTTTAGCCCCTACTAGCAAATCAACCAATTCCCAAGTGTTGTTCTGCAATAAAGAATCAATTTCATCATCAATTGCTTCTTTCCAAAGCAAATCATCTCTAGACCTTAAGGCTTTCTTAACACTAACAGGGTCAGCTACTAGTGCATAAGTCACGAAGTCATCACCATAGGTTCTAGGAGTTTTATCTCTTGTAGAGAGTCTTCTTAATTCAACATTATGTGAGGGTTCAGTGTCAGTTGAAATATATCTAGATTACTGTTGTGGATCATTCCTTGTGTCTGCAGGTTCAGATAATGAGATGCCTTTATCTTTGATGAACATATCTTCAAAGAATTCTGCATCTCTTGATTCTATTACTTTGTTAAGCGATGGATCTAGGAATCTGTCTGCAGCACTATCAACTGCACTACCCAAATACACACACGTATTTGTCTGAGGTCCCACTTTAGGCCTTCTAGGGTCAGGTTTCCTAACAAAAGCAATACAGCCCCAAGTTCTTAATTTATTAAAATTAGGTGTGTGCTTATGACACAGTTCATACGGTGTAGCAGGTAATTTAGAGTGTGGCAAGATGTTCAAAATATTATTAGCAGTCAATACAGCCTCACCCCAAAAATGTGAAGGTAATCCAGCAGTCAATAACATAGAATTCAACATCTCTGTGAGTGTTCGATTCTTTCTTTCGGCGATACCATTTGACTGTGGTGAGTAGGGTGCTGTAGTTTCTACTATGATTCCATGTGAGTTACAAAATTCTCTGAATCCTAATGAGACATATTCGCCACATCTATTTGATCTAAATCTTTTAATTTTAGCATCTAACTGATTCTCAACACGATCTTTAAATTCTTTGAATTTTTCTAGAGCTTCATCCTTAGTTTTTAACAGATAAATGTGACAATATATAGAGTAAGAGCATCTGTAGTCGTTGAATGTAAAAATATCCATATCTGGATAAATAGAAATAGGATTTCCAAGTTTGCTGCACTCGTGCAAAGCTATTTTTTAGCAAACTGTAATAAAATATTAAGCGACGGCACATGAAGTGCCGTCGGAGTGGAATTTTTTTTAAAAAATAATAAATTTTGGACGGACGGCACTTGAAGTGCCGTCTTCAAGAACGGACGACACTTCATGTGCCGTGCCGTCGGAGAAGGAAAAAAAAAATCAAATGGACATCGACGGACGGCACATGAAGTGCCGTCCAAGCCACTGTCCACTTTTGTTGACCTTTTCTACTTTTTCCAAAATTACAAAAACATTTCATTAATTACAAAAAAATTTCAAAAAATTACAAAAACAATTCAGAAATTGCAAAAAAAATTAAAAATTGCAAAAACATTCTCACACATTGCAAAAAAAAAATTAAAAAATGCAAAAACCTCCGGACGGCACTTCAAGTGCCGTCCGAGGATTTCGGTTGAAAAAAATAATAATTCAAAGGACGGCACATGAAGTGCCGTCCGACGGATTTAGGGGATTTTTTAATCGAAAAAAATTATAAAAAATGAAGCGACGGCACTTGAAGTGCCGTCACTCATATATGGATAAAAGTTATCCGGATTCTCAAACATAGCAATCTACTGTAGCGATTTATCGATAATATGGATATATAGCAAACGACTGCAGCGGTTTTTTTTAGCCAAATATCCATATTATCGATATATAGCAAACGACTACAGATGCTCTAATCATCTATAAAAGTGATTAAGTACTTCCGACCTCCTTGTGTCATAAAACTCTTGAAATCACATATGTCAGAATGTATCAACTCAAGTAATTGTGTACTCCTAGAGACGGTACGAAAAGGTCTTCTAGTTATTTTTGTTTGAGCACACACTTCACATTTGTCACCTTTAATGGATGTGTCAATTGGCAAGTTAAAAGTTTTAGTAACATTAAGAATCTTAACATAGTTCATATGTCCCAGCCTATTATGCCATGTATGTGGACTACACAATTTGGAACTAACATTGTTGATTACTTCATCTGCTAAACTAATTCTGTACATGCCATTAACTAAATAAGCACAACCAAAATAAAAAGAATTTACAGACAAGATAGCTTTACCACTAATCATAGTAACAACCAGACCAGCATGATTTAATAAGCTAATAGAGATCAAGTTCTTTGCTAAAGTAGGCACATATTTAACATTTCGCAAAATTAAAGTTTTATCTGAGGAGAGACTGAGATTCGCTGTCCCAGTCTGAAGCACCTTCACTGATTCTCCATTTGCCATTGAAACTGACTCATCTGCAACTTTCAGATCAGATAGTAGGCCATCATCATTGCAAGCATGACAGGTGGCTCCCGAGTCCAACAACCAACTAGCAGAGGTACTGGCCTTGATATCGCCAACAACACAAAGAAAATTGGTGGGCTCAGTTTTCCCCTCCAACAAGTTCACCTTTTCCATGTTGGGTTGTTCTACTTTGGGTAGCCTGCACTCAGAGGCATGATGTTCCCACTTTCTGCAGTTGTAGCATTTTCCTTTCTTTTTAACAATTTTCTTCGTGACTTCTAACTTAGTTGGTTCACCTTTAAAATTAAACTTGTTCTTCTTGAACTTAGAAGTGCGTTTGGTATTGGTTAACACATTAGCAGTTGAAAGTTGTTTATTAACCAGTTCCAAATTCATCCTCGTTCTAGTCTCATCTTCAACTTTGATGCAACGTTTCAGATGTGCAAGTTTAAATTGTTCAGGCAACCTATACATCTCAGTCTTAAAAGATAGCCATAAAGCAGGTAACTTATAAATTATTGCTCCAGTAAGTAACTCATCACACACAGTAATGTTTTCTGATTTTAGTTTCCCTACCAGATTCTCTAAATCTGTTACCTGAGGAAGGATATTGCATTTTCTTCTTTAAAACAGAAACCCATGAATTTATCAACTAGATGTGCTTTAGATACTTTCTCTTCCTTCTTAAATTCATATAGTATATTATCCCAAATTTGTTTAGCTATTTCATATTTCATATACACGTCTGCAAGGCGATCTGATATGCTATTTAATAAGAATTCTCTACATAAGTCTTCATCAGCTACCTATGTCGCATCATCAACATCTTCAACACATTCATCATAGGTTGTTTGACATGTATAGAAAATTTTCATGAATTTCATTCCGTATTGGGCTTTTCTCTTCCAACTATTAAATTCAGCACTACTGAATCTCTCTAATTTGGGAACCTCGTACGGACGATTATATTTTTTCATCACAAAGGAATAAACAATAAATTCCCAACAATAGAGAGTTCTTTATGAATAGTTACTACTTAAGTGATTTAGTAAAGAGAAAATAACTTGAGTTTAGAATAGACCAAATATGGAGAGCACACAGTAGTGAATCAAGAGAACCCAATCTGATCCAATCAAATCCTCAAACAGCAGCAGCAATCGATCGATGAGAGAGACCCACTCGACTACGATCTGCGGTGCAATCCCCCAAACTCAACGACATCAACCGACCCAATCGATCTGATCCCGATCACGCACTCAATCACCAATGGCGACCAGTCAAGGTGGAGAAGATGACCGGAAGATGACGATCTGGATCTTGGCGACGTTCGATTTTGAAAACGCGGCCAAAGGGGAACGACACCACGACGACAATTGATTGGATCTTCGATCTGCGCCGGCGACGATGCTGACGTTGTTGACGATGGCGGCGACCCTGGTTGGAGACAGCGGCGGCGACTCTGGTCGGAGACAGCGGCGGCAGAGGTAGTCTTATAATATCTTAAGATTGTTAATATCTGATTTGGGAAATTAGGGTTAGGGTTTATCTCTAGCCGCTTAAGATATTATACCCTGCTTATCAGTATTGGAATATTACAGGGCACTACCTCTAAACCAGCTTATAAAGAGATTAGACTGGGTTTAGGATACTGGGCTTTTAGCCCACTTAACCCGTTCCAATAATTAATACATAACACGTGTAAACACGTGTTGTCCCATAGAACAATATACACAATATTATCCGATTATATTCAGAATATACATATATATTCAACAAAATATACTAAATATATACTAATACCATATCTCTAGACCAATCCTATTCACAGCCTATATTTGTTAGTATCACAAATCATATAACTTATGAGCTGAATTAGCATAATCAAAAAGTGTACTGTTAGTAATCAATAGATTATGATTTGCAACCAATTGCATAATCAAAACTGTAACGTGGCTACTTCTTTTGTGATGTAAATGAGTTATTCAGTGTCTGACACAGATCTTTCTACTATGCCTAACTTTCTTTCTTCTCTTTGTGAAGGTGTCCCTTAGAGGATTCATCATTCATCATAGTGCATCGTGAGGTTCAATGTAGCAGCAGCTTCACTTTGTGTGAAAACGTAGAGCACAATTTCTTTTAGAAGTGTTCTTTTATAAACCTCCTGCTTTTATGTTTTAGAATCTTTGCAATACTCTTATTAGCTCTTCTGTTCATACACAGTAGCCTTAGAGACCCTGTTTCTAATATTTGAACCTTGTTCGGACGCAGGAAATGAAGATGTTGTAAATGCTGATGGTTCAATTTTTTTCCAAAATGACCCACTTTTTGAAACTATTTACCAAACTGACACACTTTCAAAAGTATTTACCAAAACGACCCGCTTGCTATCTCAATTAGCGACTCTAGTGAAAACAAGGTCGCTAACTGAGATAGCGAGTCTATCTGTCTGTTGTTCCCAATCGACACTCGCTATCTTAGTTAGCGACCCTAGTGAAAATAGGGTCGCTAACTAAAATAACGAGTGTATACTTAGTTAAGGCTATAAATATTAGCATCAACCGGGCTTTCCAAAAGTTCGTCATGAAAGAAAGGGGTACAACACGACGTAGTCAAGATACCTGCGAGTTCTGCACCATTACAATATGTAAGTGTTACACGTACTTATCTTATTTCTTACTATTTGGTAAGTGTTACACCTACTTACCTTATTTCTTACTATTTGGTAAGTGTTACACGTACTTATCTTATTTCTTACTATTTGGTAAGTGGAGATATATCTTAATTAACCAAAAATAGTGCAGATATATCTTTCCCTCTAAAATTGTAGATTAATAAATGTGGTACTAATAAACTTGCTTCTGCTACTACCACCCTCTGAGCGAGGATGTCTGACTCTGGAGATGCAGAGTTTAATCATGAATTTAATGCAGCAGTAACTTGTTCTATTAGTTAAGATACAACTACTTGTCACCCATATCTTTTTTAATATACTTGGTATGAATTCTAATTCCAACCTGTAAATTGCAGTTTTGAGCGTCATTAGCTTCATTGTGTTCGTTATACTAATTGCATGGTGCATCAACAAGTCCAAGCTTCCATCAAACTTGCCATAAGTGAACTTCTACGCCATTGCACCTTCACCGCCAATATCCCATCCTTCTTCAAATCAAAGCCTTCGCAATTGTTACAAATTCAAAGATCAAGTTGGCAACAGTGGAAGAGTTTCTTAACGAACTTGCCAGAGAAAAACCAAATCAGGTTTTCCCCTGATCAACTCGCAGGTTTCACTCGTTACTACACAACTAAATTGGGCTCAGGGGGCTTCGGAGTAGTTTGCGAAGGAGAACGCCCAAATGGAGTAATGGTCGCAACAAAAGTCCTAAAAGGAATCATGGACAAAGGAGTTGGAGAACAGTTCATGGCAGAAGTAAGAATCATGGCAAGAACCTACCACATCAATCTAGTTCGGCTTTATGGGTTCTGTTTTGATCCAATTATCACTGCTCTTGTATATGAGTACTTAGAGAACGGTTCTCTTGACAAATACTTGTTCAATAAGAACCTGAAAGTTGAATGGAAGAAACTTCAAGAGATCGCAATAGGAACAGCCAAGGGAATCAGATATCTCCACGAGGAGTGTAAAGATATGATAATACATTATGACATTAAGCCTGCGAACATTCTTCTAGGTGAAGATGAGATAGCGAGTGTGGTATTAAGTGAATTCCCAATCGACATTCGCTATCTCATTTAGCGACCCTAGTGAAAATAGGATCGCTAACTGAGATAGCGAGTGTATACTTAGCTTTTTTTTCTTCAGGTTTTTTCCTAAGTGGTGAAAATAATAGACAGACAGAGGCTTTTTTCTATTTCTTCTGTGGAAGCTGTGTTTGTGTAATTGATGTTGCTTTGCTTTATGCTTTATATTGTATGTTTCTGTGCGCAGCTTGCGTGTTTATATCTGTTTTACAATAAAATCGATGGTCATTCGTTACCATCTTATATTTAAAAAAAAATTGTTGTTTTGTCAAAATTCCCGTCTTCTACTTCATTTACAAAGGTATCTTCTACTTCATTTACAGAGGTATAGGCTTCCACAGAACGTTCACATGAAATGAGATATGAGTAGAGCTGCAGAGGTGGTAGGGAACCCAAGGTATGAGGTACAGCTTAGTTGGTTATTTGCAGTGTATTTGATAAGTTGGAGATTGTTGGAATTGGTGTGAATCCAGGTGCTTGTGAAGGCTGGATAGATGTCGAGACTGGGAGTCCAACATAGTTCAGCCTTGTTTGCATATATCCAATGTCAAGACCGGGAGTCCGACATAGTGACTCGGTTTAATTTCGAATTTACAGGAGTCCCATGCAGGGTCCTACAAGAATTTACAGGATAAACAAATGACCGACCCAAATCCAACATGTTGTCACTCCGGTTGTTGTATACAGTGATATAACTTTCTAATACGATCAATCATTCAGCCATTCGATAAACAGAAACCAATAAGGAAACATTGTAAAAGAGAAAATGTCAAGTTATAGTCATTGGTCAAGTGAAACCAAGGAAATCCAACAAGATCCTCTAGAATTTATGCAATATTTAGCTAACATTAATCAAAATGAAGTATTAATTCAATTTCCAAAGCTTGCAAATATTTGTAAGGACACCGGATGAAGCCAACCAAAAAAACATATCAGCCTTCTTAAATAAAATAATATTGTTAGGAAGAAACCTCTTCCATGTTGACTAATAGGTTAAAAAGACACATCCCTGTTGCCGGCTGTGTCTGGCACTAATCACCTTGGTACAGTCTGACCAATCTCTAAAAGAAACAAAAAAATAAATATGGTAAACGAAGTGGAAAAATAACAGTAACAATTGAAATATGATAGCTGAAGAGCAAACTCAATGCTATATGTTTGGCATGCAATATATGTATGAAATGATTTCACCATATAACAAATAAGATTATATTATATCATCAGTTAACAGGTTTATATAACAGCAACAATAATTGCAAGTGTCCACCTTCAGATATAGCAAATGGATGAAGCAAATCTTTTTCACGTGCCATCATTTGAATCTGGGAAAACCGCAACCGCACGTTCAAATGAACTACAGTCGATCGATGGATACATGGCAGTCGACCGCAATCGCACGTTCAAATGAACTACAGATACACGGCATGGCAGCCGACTGCCTGGTCGACCGACATGCAGTGTACTTCAGCCCAAAATTGAAAATATTGCAAAACTAATATATGTATATATATATATAAATAAATACATGGTTTCTCATGATAAAATCTACAATATAATGGGCGACATCTTGGCCAACTCTACCTCAGTTCATATGCCAATCAAATTCTTTCACGACTTCACAAAATACCAATATTTCGAGTTCATAGTATTTTTTTTGATGAAACGGATAGAGCCCGAAGACTCCAGCCATAATATATCATAAAAATAATTAGTAGCAGGGTCTTACAAGTCGTAAAACGAAAAGAATTAAAACAATCTACTACAATACTGAACCTACAAGACTAAAATCTACAGATGAGCGGCCAAAGAGCTGAGGAAAGGACGCCACCCCCCTCCTCGAAGCAAGCTGAACGGGAAGAAGCTTCAGCTGCCGATGGCAAGGAAGAAAAGCGACGAGACTAAATCAGCCAAATCGCCCGCACGCTCTCGCACCCGCGATCAATTGACAGCCGAAAGACCAGCCACTCACAAAAATGATAGCCGTGAATGAGCAGAACTCCTATCCCGTTGCGAACTCTTATCCTGATCGGCCAAAGGAAGAAGAACCCCATCACGGCAAACCAGCAGAAGCAGGAGCACACTCCACCCAAATACAGACTCCGACACGGCTAAAATAACCAAAAAGAAGCTATTCCACCAGAACCAAGATCTCAATGCTAAATAATCAATCGAATGACTCAAATAACAGCAATACACTGATAAATCAAGAGACACAGCACAAACAAGGAAAAAAGATAGAACACTAATAAGACTGAAACCAAACCATACAGCCAAACATCCACAGCTGGAAACGGATACATCCGCTGAGAAGGATAAACATAGTAATGAAATCAACCAAAAAGCTCTAAACATATGAGCTCAGAAAGCAGTAATAAAAACAGAACGAAACATTCCAGCTATTAGCGAAACCCATGAACATCAGTGCCATCCCAACCTTAAAAAACCGACGAGAGAAGTAGCATACCCGCTACAGAGGACCTGGGCCAAAAAACAACCAGGGAAGCTCCAGTACGGAGGACAAAAAGTTAACCCAGAACAAAATAGGATAGGACACACAACCCATCAAATCTGCAAAAGAACATCATCAAAGAGTAAATACAAGATCTCGCCGGTAAAACAGTGAGCCAATCAGCAAAATAACCATAAGTGAAGCAGCAACGATATAATCTAGAAGAAAAACAGTTCACAACCATGAACTACCCGAAAGCTAAAGAAGAGAAAACAAACACTCGAAGATGAAAGAGAATTAGAACATTAAATAGCATTGAGATTAATAAGACAATTGTAAGCCTTCTCCAACCTATCTCTATTATCTCTCACATCCGATTTTAAAGAAGAAGACCAAAAATTAAATAAATAAAGAAACTCTTTAGCTAATGAACGCGATGGAGTGAAGATATGCCTGAAAATTCTTTGCTTTCTTTCTTTCCAGATAATCCATATGATAATCTGGAAAAAGAGAATCCAAGAGTTGTGAAGATTACGGTTAGGGGGTCGTTTAGACCAACAATCGACTAGACTGATCGGAGTGACCGACACTTCCCATGCCAGAACGGTAATTTTCCATAGAGAAAGAGTGTAGACATAGCCAACAAACAAGTGATTCGCATCCTCGGAAAGCGACTCGCAAAGAGGACACAGCTGTCCCAATGCCAAATGTCTTTTGTTGAGAATTTCGACGGTAAGAAGTTTATTGTTGAGCGCTAACCACACTAAAATCTTGACTTTCAACGGAGCACAAGATCTCCAAACCAAGTCGTAGAAAGGCGACTTGATCCCTCTAAAATTGAGGAAAAGATAGAAAGAACGGACTGAAAATTTTTTAGAAGAGTTCCATCGCCAGAAAAAATCCTCTTCATCATACCAATCCACATTGTTAATGATCTCTAATAAATTATCAAATTCGGGAGCTAAATGGGGCGAAAGATTAGATAATAGGGGAATCGTCCAAACCCTGTGTTCGTCAATGATGCTATAGGAATCAGCTACTAAAGCCAGGGGGTCGGCAGCCATCCTAAATAACGCGGGAAAAGCGGTAGCTAAAGAGGAACTACCGATCCAGACATCTGACCAGAATCTGGTCATGGTACCATCCTTACAAACGTGATATAAACCACACTTGAACGCCGCTGCCGCTTTCCAAATACCTTTCCAAAATGGGAAAGATTTCCTGTGAGGACGACACGGAAAACTCCACCATGGATTAGTTACAAAGTAATTAGCTTTGATGCATCTAATCCAGGGGAGGTCCTCCTTTTTAAGGAAACTCCAGATCCATTTGCCTAACAAGGCTAGGTTTTGGTGCCTAAGGTCTAACACACCTAAACCACCCGCCGATTTAGAAGAACAGACGAGTTTCCAATTGCAAAGATGTGACCCGGGATTGTAAATAGAAGAACCCGACCATAGGAAATTACTTCTAATACGATCAATTCTTTTGATGACCCATGCCGGAATAAAGTAGAAAGACATCATGTACAGGGGAATAGAGGAAAGAACCGAGTTGATAAGAATGAGTCTACCGCCACGAGACAATTGTCTCCCAGACCAAACCGACAGTCTGGATTCGACCTTGTCGATCATCGGAGACCAATCCGATCTATGAAGTTTGCCCCATCTCAGTGGGATCCCTAGGTACGTAATGGGGAAATAAGCGACCGGGCAGTTAAAGAATGCGGATATTTCATCCTGTCTATTGGGAGTACCACCCAACCAGACAACTGATGATTTATGAAAATTGATAGAAAGACCAGACGCTAGTTCGAAGCAATAGAGGAGAAGTTTCAGGTTTCTGAGAGTATGATGATTAGGTTTGGCCAGAATAATGGTGTCGTCGGCGTACTGAAGGTTCAGTACGCCATTGAAGGAACGAGATTCACCCAGACCTTCGATGACTTGGGCGTCCCAAGCATTGCGCAGAAGTTTACTAAAAACGTCTGCTACAAGAGAGAATAATAGGGAAGAGAGCGGGTCACCTTGTCTCAGCCCGCATTTGATTTTAAATTTATGACCTTCCGATCCATTAATGAGGATGGAAGATGTCCCCGCAAACAGACTAGACTTAATCCAAGCAATCCATTTGGGGCCAAAACCCCTGTTGCTTAAGATGTCGAAAAGGAATTCCCACGAAACGTTATCATAAGCTTTTTGGAAATCAAGTTTCAGTAGAATCCCTTCTGATTTGGAATTGTGACAATAGGAGATGATTTCTTGTGCCGATGCCACACTATCAAGAATGAAACGGTCTTTAATAAAACCTGATTGAGTCGGATCAATAAGAGGAGGAATCACCTCTCCAAGTCTATTCGATAGCACTTTCATGATAATTTTGAACGTCGTATTGATCAGACTAATCGGCCTAAAATTAGCCACGGTATTCGCACCGATTAGTTTAAGAATAAGAACAATGTGAGCGTAGTTGATGCGATCGAAAGAAAAGGAACCTAGATGAAGCTCGGTGAACATACGAAAAAGGTCATCTTTCAAATGATGCCAGAACTTTTGAAAGAAGAACGTGGGGAAGCCGTCAGGGCCCGGCGCCGCATCGCTTTTTAAAGCGAAAACCGCCAGTTCGATTTCTTCCATCGAAAATGGCGAATCAAGAGAAGAGAGATCACTCGGATCATCGCCGTATAGTTGAGTCCAATCCAGACTCAAGGACCTCGGTTTGGATGAACCAATGAGATTTTTGTAGAACCGGAGGAAAGATTGGTGAATTTCTTCATTAGAAGAAAGTTCAGTCCCCTCATGAACGATAGAAGAAATGTGATTACATCTCTGCCTATGGGAGGCATAATTGTGAAAGAAAGCGGTATTGCAATCGCCCTCTTTGAGCCAACGGAATTTCGCTCTCTAAGCCCATTTCACGTGTTCTTGGTGGAGAATATCCGAAAATTCTTTTTTGCAAGAATTCTGCTCATTGAATAAATCAATCGAGATCGGTCCTTGCTCTTCCATTTGATCTATAGATTCAATGGATGAGAGATAAATTTTTTTTAGGAAATTGGTGTTAAATTGTCTTTCGTTACGCCATATTTTACACCCGAATTTAATCGCGTGCAGTTTAAGAAGGATAGACCCTAATCCAGAAGAACCAGAAATGAGTGAAAGGCAATCCGACACGAGGTTAACGAAGACCTGGTCTTGCAACCAAAATTTTTCGAATCTGAATTGGTGATGGCGAGGGAATTGGAAATCGGAATGCAGCGCGATGGGAACGTGATCTGAGGAGGGGTTGGGTAAGGCGAGCGCGAAAGAGTTGTGAAAACAGTTAATCCAAACATTGGACACCAAAAACCGATCGAGCTTTGCCATCGCTGGATGATGGCGGAGGTTCGACCAAGTAAAGGATCTGCCTGATAATGGAATATCGGTCAGGAGCAAGGTTTGGATGCATTCGTTGAAACGATAATTGCCCGAAGATGAGCTATTAGATCTTTCGTTGGCGAAACGCGTGATGTTAAAGTCGCCACAGAAGATGCACAGCTCGTTAGAATGGGGAAGAAAGGAAAGGAATTCGGTCCAAAACAACGGTCGACCTACAGCCGTCGATGGACCATAAACTGAGATAACCGTGAGGTTAGTGTTCAGAGGCAACCAAAGAAGTTTAACAATGAGGAAGAAGTTGAGGCGATGAATCGAGATGATAGAGAACGTCGCCTCTTTAAACCCGAACAGGATACCTCCCCTAGACCAAATCGCGTCTAGGGAAATCCAGTTCGAAATGATGGAGCCTCCGATCGATCTAAGAATCGAGGGAGAGGGAACCTCGAGTTTCGTTTCTTGAATCGAGATGAGGTCGCAGAAAGAAGAAGAAATCAATTGATATATAAATCTTTGCTTGTCGGGACAATTCAGTCCCCTGATATTCCAAGAAACCGTAATCATTAAATGCCTTTGAACTCTTTGACTCTAGAGCGTTCTTTATTCCTGATGGCTAACGTCACCGAGGAAGGGGACGCTAAAGGGAAAAATCCTAATTTCGATGAAATGGAAATAAGATCTTCATCAGAACACTGATCAAATTGAAGCCTATAAATAGATCCGAGAGGAGGGTTCACAGAAACGATGGCAGGGTCAAAAGGACCAGACGACGAGGGATGCTGCTTGGAAGAAACCTCAACATTTAAGGCATTTGAGGCCGAAGCGCGCGATCTAGCTCGTAAACGAGCACTCGATCTGATCAAGCGGGGGGAGGATAAGGAGACTGCCGATAAGTGAGGATTAGATAATGCAATGTTCACAATTCCGACAGTCCGAAGAGGGACATCGGGGTCAGTCACCTGAGGGGGGCTTAAGTCGAAAGAACATGAAGATGGAGAAATCTCAACGCAAGACCCCACCTCAAGATGAACAAGAGGAAATAAGCCTGAATAGAATACGGCGCCGAACCGTGGAAGGAAAGCACTTAATGAGGCGTGCATTGCTATTTTAATAAGAGAAGAAAAAGAACATCGTTCTTCCGATAACAGAACGAAGGGAAATTGTGAACTCAGAAGTTGAGAAACACAGTAATGGAGGGGAAAATATAAATTAAAACACACAAATCGATAATGCAAAAGAACAGATTCAAACAAGTATAAAAACCTCATATAAATATAAGCACTAACCTTGCTGTTGGCTAAATCCCTCTTACGGTCTTCTTCCTCTTCCTCCAATAGGTTGTCAGCAATAGTCCAATCAGGAACTTGGGGAGCTTTATCGGCTTTGACCTTGATGAGAGGAAGAGCGGGATCAGCCGCCGTGATAGAGGAGAAATGAGCTTGCTTCTGAAATCTCTGCCAATCGGATTCATAATGCGGATTAACTTCCCACTTAGGCCAGTGGGAAACAAGGTTTGAAAGCTCGGAGTTAGAGGGAGCTTCCTCGGCAGTAATAAGAGGAGCAGAAGAAGCAAGCATGACTTCTTGAGTCTCAGATACAGGAGCGATAGCCAACGGAGTGACATTCATGCGATCCGAAACTTTGGAGACAATCTTCGAAGAACTTTGAGAATTGAGATCCGGATTGATCCAAACTAGATTCGGAGGCTTGGCCGGCGATATCTTCGACTTACCGGAGGGAACAAAAGGTTTGTTAGGGGGTTGGAATTTTTTCTTAACCGAAGCTTTCAGTGGATTCCTCCATAGGGGATTCGAAGAGGAACCCGATCCTGGGTGGAACGGAGATGGAGCGGAAGAGAATATCGCTGGACTAGCAGACTTAAGTAGACCAGTTCCCTCTGAGGATGAGGGAACATGGTATTGAACTGAAACAGGGAAAGAGACTATACCATCTTTGAGCACAAAAGCCTCAATACGATCTTGGCTTTCAGGAATATCAAAAATAGCTTCTACTTGCATACATCCAGAAGCTAGTTTAGAAGCAGCTGAAAAGCTAGTTAATTTACCCACACAACACGCTAAATTCCCCATACGATGCACCGAATCACAGAACGGGGGGAGCCCCAGTAAAGTAACAACCGTAGAGATGGATTTGGGAACGGTATTAGGAGGATAAACTTGATTCCATTTACGAATAGAAAGAGATATCGATCCCACCGATAAAGAAGCGTTATCAATAAGATCCTGGAGCAGCTTGGGTGAAGGACAACGAATCACCGCGTCGCCGTTCGAACACGAACAAAGGAACCAGTCCCAATTTTTCACGTTACACGAGTTGCTGAGAAGAGAGTTAAGAGTAAAAGTAGGAATCGAACCTCCATAAAAAGCTATCGCCCCGTAGGAGTCGAATGATTTCAATCGATCAGAGAGGTCGATGGGAGGGATGAAAACTTGTAAGACATTTGGAGAGGGAGAGGCGGAGCTTGCAGAGGGGAACATCTTGGAACTAGCCGGACGTCTAACAGGCTCATCAATACGATTGATCATAGGAGGCGTAGGGAGAAGAGGAGACTTGGAAGTATTCTTTTTTGGTTTTGGGGTTGAGAGAAGAGTCCGCAGAGAGCTTTCTTTGCAAAGCTGGGAAATCTATCGCGGCTAGAACTTGATCTGAAATGGGAACACCGATCGATAGGCCCAACATCCTTTGAAGGGTGAAACACTTAGGGCGAGAATGGCCATCTTTCAGGCAAAAGAGACACCTCATAGCTGCACTACAGAATCTTTTAATGTGGCCTGGTTGCAAGCAGTGAAAGCAGACCAGCGGCGAGCGCAACGGATGAGAGTTAGGGAAGAGAGAAGATGAAGAGGAACTAGAAGGGGATTGGCAGGAAGAAGGGGAAGGGAAATTACTAGGAAGCTTCGTATAACCAGGCCGAAGAAACTCCTGTGGGCTAAGCCCACAAAAAGAGCGTTCCTGGTTAATAACTCTTTTTTTTGAATTTTTTTTAACCACTTGTACCCATGATAGATCCATGGGCCAATCACCACAAAAATACCGGCCCACAAAAAACCAAGCCGGACAAAAATGGCGGAGCGGACGAGCCACTACAGCAAGCCAACACCAGTGAAAGAAGCAAAGCGTAGGGAATCCCCTAACAGGCAAATGCTAATAATCACAGAAAGAGAACGAGAGGGAGAGGAGGGAGAATCTTGGGGAGGGAGAAGAACGATATTGTAATCCAAACTGTCCTCTAGGAATAACAGCAAACTCAGCCACGGCAGGCAGAGTCGCAATCGAACGATGGAATAAGAAACAATCGAGGCTAACAAGAGTAATCACGAGCGAACGAAGGGAGGTTGAGAGAAAAGGAAACCAATCTACAACCTACCGCACAGGACCAAGGCAAGCTAAGCCTAGCACCACAACCAACAGCACTCACCCAAAATAAACCAAGCGCAAGAGAACGATACTTACAGTGATTAGCTTCTGAACGAGACTTACCCACGGCGAAGCTTGGGGAAACCGGCGGATCTGGCCTACCAAGATCCACAACGAACGCCAATCGCCGGCTGCGCTGGGGAACCAATCTGGAGACAACGCCGCGTTGAGAAAGACAACAACTCGAAATAGAACAGCCCTAAAACGGCACGGAGAAGGCCTCCAACCGACGAAGCAACCACCAGGGGGGGTCGCACCGGGGACGGGAAGAAACAGAAGGGGAAAAACACAAACCAAGGAAATAGGATACACAAAGAAAAGGGTTGGGAGAAAATGAGGAGAGGAACAAGATTAAAGAAGGGGGGGGGGGGGAGAGATTGAGTGAGTCGCTCGGATCTGGGGGGTAAAGGATGAGATGAGGGGAAAAAGAAGAGCTAGAAAAAATCGCCTCTAAATCGCCAAGATTAAAGAGAATCACAGTATTAGAAGTCTAGACTGAAGCAAGATTAGAGAGAATCACAGTATTAGAAGTTCATAGTAATGAATAAAAGTAATAAGGAAGACATTTTTATAAAACTCTTGAAACATCCGTAAATGCCTAAAGTAATTCATTACAGATGAGTTGTATGTTGATCAATCCATCTCAGTTCCAATATCAATTAAGTTCACTCAAAAATTTCACCACAATCTCAAATCTCAAGTTTTCGGCCTGCATTTGCAGAACCTGAAATTTCAAATCCCAACCTCTACATATAACACTTAGTCTTTCTCTAAAAAATCCATTTTTTTGTGATTATCAAATTCAAACACATTCATTGTTAAGTCAATTTCTCCTACTTCTTTGTCTCTAATTCAATCAATGGTCAAGTTTTCCCCATTACAAAAATCAATCAGAGCACATCAAAGGAAAACAGTGAATACATATGCTTACTAATTTCTTTTGCATAAATCTCGATGAACATATAATCTTCATATGATTAAGCAAGTATAGAGCAAAAATATCAGGGTATTACCAAGTCTCTAATCATTCTTAATCAATTTTTTCACATAGAATCATTCACCAATTCCATATTCTTGATCATGCAAATCTTACTTTAACCACTCGTTCACCCAAGTATTCACCATATCAAACATATAATCTTCTAGCATGCATCCTACTAGACAAGTCAAAAATTGATGCAGTGTTTCTAACAAACTATATACATTCCACAGGTAAGTTCAAACTAATGATCAAGAAGGTGATGGTTGAGCTTAAAGGTAGATATACTGCTTCCTCATATAATATGTTTGCTACTTCAATTAATTTGCTGGATCTCCAAAACTATTTTATATTATCAAACCAGGTGCACCGTTCCGAAGATGTGCCGTAGGCACGTGTCCACGGGCAAACCTAGTAGAAAGAACAAATGAACAACAAGCTATAGGTCATTCAATGAAAAAGCAGGAAGTAACATATTGAAGAAATTCGGAAAAGGAGTTACTGGCAGATGAGTGAAAAACACTAGGCAGTGGGTCAAAAGAGCAGAACACAGTAAAGCGAACTGAGAGCGAACTCTGTGAACATGAGTTCAAAAAGGAACCATGTCACAACAAAACTGCAATATAAATAATACTAGTAGTAAGTATTATTTATAAACAATGATACTAATAGTAAACAATGATATCCGATATAAACAATGATACTAATAGTAAGAGCTACTGGCAGAAGATGAGACCATCTAAACAAATGATGTCTGGTATGCTGGTACTAAACAACAACAACAGCAACAACAACATTAAAAACAAAATAGTACATAATAAATGAAAGAAAACAAAAACAAAATTAAGTGATGAATTATCAAGAATACATGCAATGGAATTAACTGATCACCCCATTAATAGTAAACTGCAATATAAACAATGATACTAATAGTAAGAGCTAAGATGAGACCATCTAAAAACAAATGATATCTGATATGCTGGTACTAAACAACAACAACAACAACAACAACAACAACAAAATTAAAAACAAAATAGTAAATAATAAATGAAAGAAAACAAAAACAAAATTAAGTGATAAATTACCAAGAATACATGCAATGGAATTTATGCATCACCCCATTACTACGAGTACAAATTCAGTTTATTATTGTTTATTAACTTTTTTATAAAAAAATTTGTTAACTGGAGTGATACAGTGATACACAAAGTCAGTCTAGCACATAGGAGTATACCATATGGGCATAGGCCAATTTAGATCCTGATTACGATATCTAAGCCGAAAGTTCTCAATACCATCATAACGTTCATTGAGATTGTAATTGTAAACTCCAGCATCGCCTATCCAATTCAGTTTAAGGAGGTTTCTCTTAACAGGCATATCGGTGAAGTAGATGCTGTTGGGTATTAGTTTTTTCGGAAAATCAGGGGCATGGAAAGACACTGACTGATTACTTCCAATAAACATGGCTATGTCTCCTATACTATCAACCTCCTTCAACTTGTAGACTGACTTCTCCTCCTGCTCGTCAAATTCGGCTTCAATCTTCAACACCTCGAAATCTTTGGTTCGATGGGGGCTGGGATCATTATCATATAAAGGCCACGTTATCCTGCGTACTAAGAACAAGTCATTCCCATCGGGTGACTCGACCAGATAACATGGCTTGTTTCCAGTACAGTAGGACCTGCCGCCATAACGTAGAGCTTCATCTATGTTAAGAAATAGAGCTTTGGGAGGAGGAGGCAGACGAGCAATGGTGATGGCTAGGGAATGGATATCTAAGATGGAGAAAGATCCCCCCATCGAGATGAAGTGGAGGCGGCCCTTGTGGAAGATGGAGTCGGCCATCGGGAATTGTAAAGAGCGGCATTCATACCACTCTGTGGCTCCTGCTTGAGCCATGAGCGGAGGCTGTCGTTTGCGGAGGAGGAGGACGGTGTCGAGAGATGGAGAGAGGATGGCTTTACTCTGGTAGAGAAGCTCGTACTTGGTATTGAGGACCACAGTTTGAGGGGGAGAAATCCAGGTCTTCTGGGCCTCGAAGGACGTGTTGGGGAAGGAGTAGCGTCTGGAGGAGGGCCAGCGGGTGCAAAGTGGGAAGGGGAAGCGGGAAGTCAAGCAGGTGATAGGTGGGAGGGTGAAGTGGGATCCAGTGAGGGGATTGGTGACGTAGATTTTGGTGTGTCTGTAAATGTCGATAGTGACTAGGAAGCCCTGTGATGATCCGATGCAGTGGTGGCCAGCAATTTGCGGGAGATGGACCTTGCGGTTCAATTTGATTTTTAAATTGTCTTTGCCACCATGAATGACGTCAAAAAAGTAGCGAAATTCAGGATTTTTAGGAGAGGACAGCATCAGCCATGGAGGGCCACAAGGAGATTGAAATTGAGAGGGAGAAGATACCTTGTTGCTGCTGTCGCTGTTGTTGGTAACCGTTGCCAGTGACCGACGCCAAAAGGCGGAGGCGGAGGATTGCCAACGGATGACGGCGCCACCAACCAAGCAGCTTCGGGAGAACATGGCACTAGTAGCGGCGAAGGCAAAAAAGCAACGGAAAAAGGCAATTTTTATGTTGATCTCCGATCAAATTTGATGTAATCCTTTCCGATCTATTCGAATTTTGAGAACATGAAGTACGAATTTCCCTTTTGATAATATCATCTAATCCAATTTCACCAAACCAAGTTTCAGCAGGGCAGGGGAAGGCAGGGGAGGCGGCGGAGAAGGAGCGTAGGGTTCCGTTTCATCCTCTTATGTTTATTTATATTACACTATATCTAATTTGACCCGACTCTATATGGCCCGGCCCGGCTCTTTTGCATTCGCTAACCCCATTTTTTTTTTTTGCAACAATTTTGAGAAATCATCAGCAAAATTTGAATGAGAGAATGACAGAAAATTGAAGGAGAGGATAGCTGCTCAGATCTCGAACCTTGGATTGGAAAGGCAATTAGGGTTTGACCAATCTCACTTCATCTTATTTAATCGGAGCTATGTCGAAGTTGTTGCCGCTACTGCTCATGTGGCACCACCAAACCCTCATGCTTCAATACCGACTAAACGTTTGATCCGAGAAGAAACCCATCATTTTGAGTGTTGTTTGATTCTAATTGATGAAATGTGATTTTGGTTTCTCATTTTATGTTTGACTAGTTGAAATTTAACGTGCACCAAGTACACATGGCTTGGTGGATGTGCTAGTTTAATATTTAAATAATATTTCATGTTGTTGAGAAAATCAATCATAGAAGAAATTTTGTTAAGAACTCAAATGGAGTATATAGTATAATCACAATATACTCTCTTCGTTTCAAAATATAAGTCATTCTAGGTTTCTACACGCTCATTAAGAAACAAATTTAGGATTGATAAAAAGTACTAACATTCTTGTTTTTTAAAGCTCATAAATGAGGTATCAATTGTAAAATATCCAATTTGTCCTCCTCTATAATTTTAGTATTAATTATTTTATAAAAAAAGTAAGATTAAAATTGAAAATCTCATAAAAAATACTTGATGGACAACTAATAATGACAAAATATTTGTCTTGAAAACTTAAAGTGACTTAGACTCTCTCCAACTGGGCTCGCTAAATCTCCTAATTCCGCTCGTGATCCGCCCGCCAAATCTGGCGATTTGATTTCCGCTCGCCAAACTTCTCTGTCTCTTGCTGCAGGAGATCAAGGAAATTCCAACGGTAAATTTTTTAGCCTGCTGATTAAATTCAAAGTGAGATCATCGGGTTCTTGACTTCTATGGGTTCTTCTTCAGGTAATACTTATTCTTTTTTATTTTCATTAATGGGTATTGTGAGGAATGGGGAGATTGTAGTGGCCACAAATTTGCTTCTTGAAATGGTAGAGAGAGGGCTTAAACCCGACCTGGTAACTTATGGAGCTCTGATTCATGGTCTTGTTGTCAATGGGGAGATTAAGGAGGCGTTGGGGATTCGTGAGAAGATGACGGAGAGGGGAGTGTTGCCGGATGCGAATATCTACAATGTGCTAATTAGTGGGCTTTGCAAAAGAGGTATGCTCCCTTCTGCAAAAGTGTTGCTCTCTGAGATGCTTGACCAAAATGTAGTTTTGGATGAGTTTGTTTATGCCACACTGATTGACGGGTTTATCAGGAGTGGAGATCTTGATGAGGCAAAGAAGCTCTTCGAATTTATGAGGAAAAAGAGAATTAGGTGCGATATTGTTATCTATAATGCGATGATTAAAGGGTATTGTAAATCTGGAAGGATGAATGACGTGGTTTCATTTGTAAATAAGATAAGGAAGGAGGGTTTTCGACTCGATGAGTTCACCTACACTACAATTATAGATGGTCATGTGAAACAAAACGACTTGGATGGGGGTTTGAGAGTGCTTGCTGACATGGTGAAGAGAAATTGCAGGCCCAATGTAGTCCCCTACACTGCTCTTATTAATGGGTATTGCCGTAAAGGAGATCTCACAACGGCTGAAGCTCTCTTTAGAATGATGCAATCATGTGGTCTATTTCCTAATGTTGTCACTTTTACTATTCTCATCGGTAACTTTAGCAAAGATAATAAGATTGGTAAGGCTGTTGCCTTCTTTGAAGAGATGTTGGTTCGGAGGTGCATACCAAATGATGTCACATTCAATTATCTAGTTAATGGGCTCACTAACTGTAAAATTGAGTTCCAAGAGCATAGAGATTGTGCATTATTGAATATCTTCATGAATATGGTATCTGATGGATCTAACTGCAGTTTATAATTCTATCATCTTCTGCCTTTGTAACCATCAAATGCTTGCAAAGGCAATGGAGTTAAGAGACAAGATGAGTCAAAAGGGTTGCTCACCTGATTCTATCACATTTCTTTTCCTTTTATTTGGAATTTGTAAAGATGACTTGCTAAGATATTTGTCTGAGATATGACTTGCTAAGATATTTGTCTGGGAGGTAAATTCTAGGCCTTCCAGTTGATATGATCATATCATTCTTATATATCAATTATCTAATGACAAATTGATCTATTATAGGTTTTGTGATTCTCCTGGTGTAATTTGAAGGCAAAGTTGCAAGTTGATACTTTGGAGTTGACATAAGGGATGCCAAGCCTGACCAACAAATTCTTCTGGAAATATTTTGGGTAAGACTTCTTAATCCTAACAGTTTTAGTGCAAACATTTTTGAGATTTTATTATTAAATTGTAGCTCTTGTTTCTGTATTTCTACAGATGTAAATAAATCACCTAAAAGTGAAGATTTCTATTCTTGAATGGTGATCATGCATATCTTTTCAGTAGGGCTAGAAGTGCAACCTTCTTTGACTTAAATCACCTTTTTGCCAGAACAAGCTTCACCACAAACTTACATTTGACGCCCTCTTTTCTAGTCCTTTTTAAAGGTTCCTTCATGTTTACAGACCAAAATTCTGAAGTAAACACTCTTTGAGTTCTTATTTATTATAAAAGATACTAGCTACCATATTTTGCAAGAAGTGCATGCTTAATAATTTGTATTCCAAACTCAAATATCTGCAATATTATACATATGAAGGGATATAATCCAAGCTTGAGTGAAATAATATTCACTCTTTTCGCTAATGATGGAACAATATCTCCAATACTCTTAGTGCAGATTCCTCACACAGCACAAATGATGGAACATTGGTATTGATATGTTGGCTGCAACCAGGGCCGGCCCAACACTTATTGAGGCCTAAAGCGAACTCCAAAATGAGGCCTTTTAAAAGTTTATAATAATATTTTGTTAAAATTAATATATTTTTATTTAAATGTTATCTTTCGGGCTTTTTGAGATGCAAAATTATTTATTATATTATTGTAATCAATTTCGGGCTTTTTGATATGTGAGGAGGCCTATTTCGGGCTTTTTGGTATGTGAGGAGGCCTTTATTCTTAGATATTTTTTTTTCTTTTCTTTGGAGGCCTAAAGCCCTAGCTTTTATTGCTTTACCCTTGGGCCGGCCCTGGCCGCAACACTGATAATCAATTTGTCACAACAGGATTTCTTATAGTTGGAAATCTATCTTGCTGTCGAGTGTATATCGTTTAATACTTTATGAATCAAATCAAATACTAGAAATGTATTTCCTGTAATTTTATCAACCCAAACTATTCACTCTAAATGCAGTAATTACAACTGGATGAAGTTGATAGGAGTCGAACTTCACCAAACCAAACAGGCCCCTTACAGAAATATTACAAAACTTAGTTTCTGTATCATATATGATATTTCACCAACAGCTTCTCATTGTCATCTTGTTTGGTATTGTAGTTTTATGAAGTACGAGAAACTTTACAAGATTGTGTTTAATCATCAACTGGATCCTGCGGAGCTTCTTCTGCCTTCCGTTTGACGGCAATCACAGGGTAGTCTGCATGCTTCACGCAGAATTCGCTCACAGTCCCTACAAATATCCTGTTGGAAAAATAACTGCAAATGGTGAAACAGCAACAATAACAGCCATGTAAGTATGAACATGTGAAGAATCAAGAACATGCTTAAAAAATTGATATCTCTATTAATATATCAGCTTTGTTGTCCAGTTAACTGAATCAGTGGATGTACATAATTTACCATTTTGTAGCCCAATATCTGCTTACAGTATTTAACCTCAACTTGAGTTAATTCGTTGGTGGTGATTGATCCCTCAAGTCTTTCCTTTTCATGCTATAGATACTTTTTCTTATTGTAACTATTTATTAGTAAATAAAAATTATAACATTTATGGCTAGTCAAAATAGATAGCATGGTTGGAGTGTGAGCTTTTTTCGCTAGCCAAATTATCCATTTGTTATCTATTTTGGCTATTCTAGCTAGCCAAAATAGCTAGCGTGGTTGGAGATGCTCTTATATTTTGAAACAAAAAAGAAGGCTAGAATGACATATATTTTGGAATGGAGGGAGTAATAATTATGTACACAAAATACTTAAAATTTTAATATTAAGGCTCTAAATATTATATATGGTATTGCATTGTAAATTGGTGTACATAATAATCGTAGAATTGTCCAGTACATATCAGAAAGTATAAGTAGAATATGTTTCATCACGAATTACATTGTGTTTTGCTATTGAATAGAAAATGTTTCAAAACGGATAAAACCCCTTGATTTTGGACAATTGTTAATTCAAGTCTTCATTGTTACATTCACTATAAAATATCCATTGTAAAATTTGTAGCTTTCCTTAAACCAAAAATTATGGAAGCTTATAAATATGTAAATGTGTTCATGTTCATTGTTATTTAATAGTTGAATTTACATCTGAAAAAGGAGGTTCCATTACATTATTTTTATTTTATTGTATTTGATGATTTTTTTCTATATTTACCAACTGAACAACAACCAACAAGTGTTTTCTTTCATTGCAAACGGGTCTGTTCGCACAGACCCGTGCGAACTTTGATCTGGACCGTTGGATCTTCGATCCAACCGCCCATATATTTTTTTATAAAAATTTGCCTTAACCCGTCGTTGGGAATGACGGGTTAAGGCAAAATTTTATTTTAAAAAATAGCCTTAACCCGTCCTTCCCAAGAACTGGTTAAGGCAATCTATATTCATTTGTATTTGCATTCAGATTGTCTTCTTTGACGATTTCTCTCTCGTTCTTTCTTCTTTCTTCGACGAACCTAACAAGAAAAAAATCCTAATCCTTCGTCTACACCCAAATTTGCTCTCCTCCGTCCGCTCTCCCTCCTCTCTACTCCAAAGTTTGAAACCTTACTCTCTCATCCCCTCTTCGAAACGAAATCGAAACCCTAGTTTTCCTCCAAATCGATTCTTTGGCTTCATTTCAACCTATTTTGTATGGTATAGACTATTTCTTTACCTCACTAATCTATATTTGTGTTTATTTTTTAATTTGTGTATACTAAAATATTTAGAAAGCGGGAAAAAATTTATTTGCCTTAGTAGATTTTAGATGTAGAATCGGGTTGACTTTAACTATATTCAATTGCGGTTAGTAGATTTTAGATGTAGAATCGGATTTTAGATGTAGATTTTAGATGTATATACAAAATTAGTTAGAAACTTTTCAGTGCGGTTATGGTTGAAAACCCTGCAAACGACCGTAAAAAAATACGAAACTTTGCGAGTAGGTTCGTCTCACGCAGCACAAGCCACCCCAAGTTGTAGAAGTGAGTTTCGATTCACGGTTTGAGAGATACGGCCGCGTATCGCTTTCGGTTGGAAAAAAACAAATAAAGCGGTACACGGTCGTAACTCGCAAACCGTGACTCGAAACTCACTTTTACAAGTTCGGGTGGCTTGCCCTACGTGAATTCGACCAAGTCGAAAAGTTTTATAATTTTCGGATGTCATTTGTGCAGTTTTCTCAACTTCCTCGCATGAGAAGTTTTTGACTTAGAATTTTGGAAAAGTGCAGTTAGATTAGAAAACCCTTCAAACGACCTCCAAAAAATACGAAACTTTGCAAGTTGGTTGGTGTCCCCTATGAGAAGCCAACCCAACTTGTAGAAGTGAGTTTCAACTCATGGTTCGAGAGATACGGCTGCGTATCGCTTTCGGTTGAAAAAAACCAAGTATAGCGGTACACGGCCGTATCTCGCAAACCGTGACTCGAAATTCGCTTCTACAAGTTCGGGTGGCTTGCCCTACGTAAATTCGACCAAGTCGGAAAGTTTTATAATTTTTGGATGCCGTTTGTGCGGTTTTCTCAACTTCCTCGCATGAGAAGTTTTTGACTTAGGATTTTCCAAGTGCGGTTAGATTAGAAAACCCTTCAAACGACCTCCAAAAAATACGAAACTTTGCAAGTTGGTTGGTGTCCCCTATGAGAAGTCACCCAAAGTTGTAGAAGTGAGTTTCGACTCACGGTTAGAGAGATACAGCCGCGTATCGCTTTCGGTTGAAAAAAAACCAAGTATAGCAGTGCACGGCCGTATCTCGCAAACCGTGACTCGAAACTCGCTTCTAAAATTTCGGGTGGCTTGCCCTACGTGAATTCGACCAAGTCGGAAAGTTTTATAATTTTCGGATGCCTTTTGTGCGGTTTTCTCAACTTCCTCGTATCATAGGTTGTTGTCTTAGAATTTTGTAAGTGCAGTTAGAGTTGAAAACACTTCAAACCACCTCCAAAAAATTCGAAACTTTGCGAGTTGGATGATCTCATGTAGCGCAAGCCATCCCAAGTTGTACAAGTGAGTTTCGACTCACCGTTAGAGAGATACGGTTGTGTATCGCTTTCGGTTAAAAAGAAGCCAAATAAAGTGATACACGGCCGATACTAAATTGTAAATTGGACTCAATGAATGTAAACTTGTTGTAGTCGATACTAACCCATTCTTCTTCCTTATTTAGTGGATCGGTAGGGTACGAAGAAGCTCCAAACGCTGGAGAGAGTGATGATGATGAAGGCGAAGATTCGTGCTAAGGGGTTTTTCGTGTTATGTATGTCATATCAAACTTTCAAGATAAAAAAACGAATAATTGCTTACTTTTTTATTTTGTTGTGCAGATAATTATTAATTTCGACTTGATTATTAACTTAATTTTTTTTTTTTGGTGCAGGTCCGGAATGAAACATAAAATTGTGCCCATGAAAAGAAGCAATGCGTTGAAAAATTTCTTACTTTTGATTGTATATATGTGGTTAATTGAACGTATCTATTTTGAACAATTAACTTACTGATGTATTTAATTAGAGTGTAATCTTTGTATGTGTGCATGTTGTGTATTTGTGAACTACACATGTTGTTGTGGATTTTGATCTTGTAATTGGGTAGCGAACATTATTTTATGTTGAAATTTGTGAATTTTGAAAATGTGTGCAATTTGGGCAACCCGATGCCGATGTATACAGATTTATTATTTGTGTTGCAGATTGTGTATTTCTGGATGATATATCTATGTTGTGGAAAATTATGAAAATGTATGCAGTATTGATCAAGGGCTGCCAATTACTCTCTACTAAACCCGTTATTGGGGATAACGGGTTAAGATCACTTAACCCGTTATCTTGAATAACAAGTTAAGGAGATAGATATTGGCAATCCTTAATCAATACTTGGTCTGTAGGGGATGAAGTCCTGCCAATATCTCTCCACTTAACCCGTTATTGGCGTTGACGGGTTAAGATCACCTAACCCGTCATTGGTAATAACGGGTTAGGTAGAGATTTTTTACAGAACCTTCGACTGTGTAGGCAATATCTTCTTTTGTTGATACATATACAAATTTGTTCATTCACAACAAGTCATTCGCAACAACAAATTTGTTCATACATCAAACATTACAAACTGGCAAGAACATGTTGTTTGAAGATACATAGAATGCATACATAACTCAAGCAAAATTGATATTACAAAGTCATCCTTTGACACTCTACTCCAAAAGTGAAATTAATTTAGTATACAAGTACATGCTGGGTTTCTTCTCAAAGAGGTAGGAAGGACCGTTGACTTTGCCTTTTTTTGAATGCATAAGTAGCAGTTATCCCCTCTGCATGCAATTTAGTTCACTACTATTACACAGAGGTAAAATTTCTCCGCTTCGTGGGATGGAGTAGTAGTGGGTGTAACCGTATATTCAAAGTACTTGACAACTTCTTGACACGCACTCCTCATATTCGTACTATTTGTTGCACGATCGTGAGGTGTGCATGCCAAGAAGTTAAAAAGTACCATGAATACATTGTGACACCCACCACTACTCCGTCCTACGAATGCAGAGAATTTTTACACTCTGTGTAACAATAGAGAACGAATGTGTATGCAAAGGAGGACAATTGCTACTTATGCATACACTCTAAAAGCCTGAAAAAAGAAGATTAAGGGGAATGAAGGGAAAAAAGGCAGAGTCGGCGGTCCTTCCTACCCCTTCGAGAGAAACCCAGCATGCACTTGTACACTAAAGTGGACATGCACAAGTCTCTCTACTCCTGCATCTTCAGCTTCTTTTTTTATAACTCAAACTTTGCACCTGAAGAACAACAATCTATGTATTGAAGAACAACAATTGAAGGCGACCCTCTTTGAACTCAAATTTTTTTATAACTCAAACTTCTTCCCCCTTTAAGAAGAAAAGATTATCTTGAAAAGAAGAAGAAAAGACTGGCTCCTCATACTTTTTTTGTACAATGTTATTTGAAGTGTCTCCTCCCACTTTTTTTCCCTTTCTTCTCTACATTGAACTCATTGTCATTTGAGTGATGAACTTAATAGCCTTAGTTATAGGGAAATGAAGAAGGAGGGGTGCATGACAGCAATCATGTCTGCCAAAATGCACAGCAAACAAGAAGGGGTCAAAACAACAAGAAGAAGAAGACAAGAAGTAAATTGTGATACACTTCTCAACACATTGATACAAAAATCAAAAACTATGATTCACTTCTCTAAAAAGCAGCAACAAGGACAGCAAGCATGACCACCAAATTGATACACATCTCAAAATGTACAGACCATGTCTACAAATTACTTCTGCATATATATCTCTACTTAAGACGTTGTTGGTGACGACGGGTTAAGTACACTTTACCCGTCGGTACCAACGACGAGTTAAGTAGAGAAATATATGCAGTCCTTTATATTAATACTTGGTCTATACATGATGAACCACTACCAATATTTGTCAACGTAACCCGTTGTTATGGATAACGGGTTAAGTTAACGGAACCCGTTATCACCAACGACGGGTTAAGTACACTTATATTTGCAGAAGTTTATGACTACATGCATAAGTAGATGGTGAAGTTCTGCCAATATACGTTAACTTAATCCATTATTGACGATAACGGGTTAAGTACACGTAACCCATTATCCTAAATAACGGGTTATTGTACCTATATCGGTAGTACTGATAATTATTAAATCGCATGAAAAAAAATTGTAAACAAGTTTGTAAATATAACATATAAAGTAGTTCACTTAATGAAAACAATTTATGATAAATTATTCAAACACCACTTTGACCATACTAAAACCTGCCGCAAAAAATCTGCTTATAAAATTTTATATAATCAGCTTTCTAGAGATGTTCGTTACACAATTTCAAATTTTTTTTGTAAACAAATAAATTTTTAAAACATTTATGTTCATTCAGCGAATTCGGTTTAAACAATTATGTTAGATATAATTTTTGGTTGGGTTAGAGTACTTTGTAGGGTTAGAGTAGGGTTACAGTAGGTTAAGGGCAGGGTTAGGGTTAGCGGGGGTTAGGGATTTGGTTAGGGTTATTGTAGGGTTAAGGTTATTGCAAGGAAGACATTTGCGGTAAGATATTGTTTTGGTCTATCCATGTCAGTTGGGAGGTGATAGGTAATAAGTTTCCAGTAAAGAGTTTATAGATATTTAAGTTCTATCATTAATCACATGTGTCTCTCCACTCTTTACGTACATTGTCTTCTGAACTCTACAAAATAGACATTCATATGTATGTTTTTTTGTTTATATTTTTTATTTATTTCCATTCCTAGCCACGTAACTAACCAATATAAAATCGATATCATCAAATGAATATAAAAATTAACACAAATTAATTTGTATTTTGTTTCATAAAAAACAATTAAAAAAATTTTGTAGGTTAAGGTTAGGGTTATTCTAGGGTTAGTAGCTTAGGGTTAGTGGTTAGGGTTAGGGTTAATGTAGGGTTAGGGTCTCCACTCTTTTTCTCTTCGTAGTAGAACAAGTTCAATATAAGATTGAGTTCTGTTTGTTTAGTTTGGTGCTTTTTCCCACTTAGGTGTATGTTCAAAGTCTCCTGACTTGTGGTGGTCACTTGGCTTAGAGGAAAACACCACTTCTTTGGTGGAGACAACGACCTACACTCTAGATTGTAAAAAAAAATTACAAGAGAAACTACAGGTAGATCCCCACATGTAGCCTATATATGAGAAAAACCACATGTAGATCCCCACATGTAGCTTATATATGAGTTTAAACCATATGTACATCCCCACATGCGGGAGCGTCAAATTGATTGACTGATGGTTAGATGGATTAATCTGGTAATTTAGAACGGCCCGTTAATGTACTACAAGTTAACGACTTGTAATATAAGTTAGCATTATTGCCATGTTGTACATGTGGTTCCACATGTTGCAAAGTGAAATCTAATAGTGGGGGTCTACAAATATTAACCTAATTAATCAAAACAAAAAACAAACACTCACTACTAACCCTAACCCTAACCCTACACAACCCTATCTTAACCTAACCCTAACCTTAACCCTTGGTTTAAAATCTCATAATTTATTTTTTGTAAACGATTGGGCGTGAAGGTGGAGACGTTGGTGGTGGGGAGGAGCACAGTGGACAGGAGGCGAGCTTGGCTATGGGAGAGGTTGGTGAGATGGCGAGGGGAGCTCGAAGCTTCGGCGAAGCTTCGGCGACGGTGTGAGCTCGGGAATGGGTTCGGAGCTCGTGAAGGTGGAGACGTTGGGCATGGAGTCAGAGCTCGTGTTGTGGAAGGCGAGCTTGTTGACGAGGCTTCAACTGAAGTGGAGAGCTCGGAGGTGAATTGTTTGGAGCTCGCCATTGCCATGGTGATGGGTTCGAGCTCAGTACGGTGAGCTCGACGATGGCGAGGCTTGGGCTCTTCGTCGGAGCTCAACACGGGAGTGCCTGAGACGGAGGAGCCTGTCGCTTGGTGATGGAGGAGCCTGGCGGAGAACTTGAGCTTTCGGCGGAGGGGAGCTCGAAGCTTGGCGTCGGTGATTTGTTCGGAGCTTGGTGACGGAGCTCGGCAACGTCGGGAGTTCGTGAAGGTGGTGTGTTGCTCTTGGCGAACGTGGTCGAGGTCGGCGAGCTCGTCGAACGAGGGTGAGGTCGAGCGCGGCAAGCAAAGACGAGGTCGAGCTCGGCGAACAAGCTCGATGCCATGGCGAAGCTCGGCGAAGAAGTAGGAGCTCAGCATGGTAGAAGAGCTCGTCGGAGTTTGGCGACGAAGGGGGTGAGTTCGTCATTGAACATGGAGCTCGGCCATGGTGTGTTCGGCGTAGCGCTTGAAGATGACTAGCGAGTTTTTCTTGTGGTTCTGTTTTGGCGCCAGGAGTATGGAGAAGGAGGGAAGGGGTTCGGGTTTGGGACCCTAACGGGTCCGAACCCGACCCTTCTCAATTTATTTATTATTATTATTATTATTATTATTATTATTATTATTATTATTATTATTATTATTATTATTATTATTATTATTATTATTTTGGCTTCTTGTTCGGTAAATCCGAGCGCAAATTTTGAGGCGCATTTTTTTGCAACTTTGAAGCTCGGTAGGACAGTAGCTCGGATTGGAGATCCGAACTATGTGGCTTGATCTGGACGGTTGATCACGATCGTGGTGCGAATCCCGAGACGGGCTCAGTTCCCAAGAAAACACTATCTTGTCGTTTAGCGACGCTGGCAAGATCTGGGCCGTCCGATCGAGATCTTACACGAATGTTGAGGGAAAAGAGATTTTTCTCCATTTTGGGGCTCAGATGGGCACTTGCTCGGCAGTCCGACCAGGGGTCTAAGGGTTCGGCTCGGCTGGGCTTTTTCCCTCGCATGAGTGGCTCGGCTCGGATTTCCGAGCTATTCGGCGCAGCTGGATTGCGATCCATTTTTTCGGTGCTACAGAGGTCCGATCGGGGCGTGCGACCCCTCGTTTCGAAGCTAATTCGAAGATCTACAACTTCTCTTTAAAAGTGGGATGAGAATTCACCCTCCTTCATGGTCAAAATAGCCCCGCAACATCCTTGTCTTCATGAAGTTGATAAGTGCTTTGGTCTTGGGGATTTTGGAAGAGTAGCTCCACTCCTAGGGACGGAGAAGATGTGCTAGGAAGACCCTTGTGCTAGGAAGACCCTAGGGGCGAAGAAGGGGCGCGAGTGGCTCGGATCGCTAGTCGCTCGGCTCGGAATACCGAGCGACGTGGAGCGATCTGAGCAGTTGGATCCCAGCGCGGATCTCGAGGCGGGCACAGTTTCTAAGAAAACACTATCTTGTCGTTTAGTGCTGCTGGAGCGATCTGAGCCGTTGATCTCAGCGTGGATCTCGAGGCGGGCACAGTTTCCAAGAAAACACTATCTTGTCGTTTAGTGCTGCTGGAGCGATCTGAGCCGTTTGATCGAGATCTTACGCGAATGTTGAAGGAAAATTGATTCTTCTCCGTTTTGGGGCTCGGATGGGCACTTGCTCAGTTAGCCGACCGGGCTCTGTGATGTTGGGGTCGGATCGGCACTTGCTCGGCATCCGAGCGGAGGGAAGAGAGCTATTTGTGAGACAAGTGTGAGGAAGAACTCTAGGAGAGAGTTGTGCTCCAAACTCGTTGAGAGGAGGTCCGCCTTGGAGGCGAGCGGAGTGAAGAGCTCGGCTCTGGAAGAGAGCCATTTGGGAGACGAGTTTGAGGAGCAACTCTAGGAGAGAATTGTGAGCTCCGAACTCGTTGAGAGGAGGTCCGCCTTGGAGATGAGCGGAGCGAAGAGCTCGGCTCTGGAAGAGAGCCATTTGTGAGGTGAGTTTGAGGAGCAACTCTTGGAGAGAGTTGTGAGCTCCGAACTCGTTGAGAGGAGGTCCACCTTGGAGATGAGCGGAGCGAAGAGCTCAGCTCTGGAAGAGAGCCATTTGTGAGGTGAGTTTGAGGAGCAACTCTTGGAGAGAGTTGTGAGCTCCGAACTCGTTGAGAGGAGGTCCGCCTTGGAGATGAGCGGAGCGAAGAGCTCGGCTCTGGAAGAAAGCCATTTGTGAGGTGAGTTTGAGGAGCAACTCTTGGAGAGAGTTGTGAGCTCCGAACTCGTTGAGAAAAGGTCCGCTTCGGGGGCGAGCGGAGTGAAGAGCTCGGCTCTGGAAGAGAGCCATTTGGGAGACGAGTTTGAGGAACAACTCTAGGAGAGAGTTGTGAGCTCCGAACTCGTTGAGAGGAGGTCCGCCTTGGAGATGAGCGAAGCGAAGAGCTCGGCTCTGGAAGAGAGCCATTTGTGAGGTGAGTTTGAGGAGCAACTCTAGGAGAGAGTTGTGAGCTCCAAACTTGCTGAGAAGAGGTCTGCTTCGGGGGCGAGTGGAGTGAAGAGCTCGGCTCTGGAAGAGAGCCATTTGTGAGACGAGTGTGAGGAGCAACTCTAGGGGAGAGCTTTAGCTCCGAACTCGCTGAGAAGAGGTCCGCTTCGGGGGCGAGCGGAGTGAAGAGCTCGACTCTGGAAGAGAGCCATTTGTGAGACGAGTGTGAGGAGCAACTCTAGGGGAGAGCTTTAGCTCCGAACTCGCTGAGAAGAGGTCCGCTTCGGGGGCGAGCGGAGTGAAGAGCTCGGCTCTGGAAGAGAGCCATTTATGAGACGAGTGTGAGGAGCAACTCTAGGGGAGAGCTTTAGCTCCGAACTCGCTGCTTATGTGAGAGAATCAACGGTTGTGGGAGCAATTCCGAATGACAAACCACTTCTAACCCGCTGAAGAGCAGGTTATTTGAAGAGGAATCGAGCCAAGTGTTGGACTCCGAACCATCGGTAGAGGTATTCAACGGTTGTGGGAGCAATTCCGAATGGCGAACCACTTCTAACCCGCTGAAGATCAGGTTATTTGAAGAGGAATCGAGCCAAGTGTTGAACTCCGAACTATCGGTAGAGGTATTCAACGGTTGTGGGAGCAATTCCAAATGGCGAACCACTTCTAACCCGCTGAAGAGCAGGTTATTTGAAGAGGAATCGAGCCAAGTGTTGGACTCCGAACCATCGGTAGAGGTATTCAACGGTTGTGGGAGCAATTCCGAATGGCGAACCACTTCCAACCCGCTGAAGAGCAGGTTATTTGAAGAGGAATCGAGCCAAGTGTTGGACTCCCAACTCGTTGTTTAAGGTTAGTAAGTTGCGGGAGCAGCCATGTAGAAGAAGCTAGACTCCGAACCCACCATTTAAGAGAGAAGCAAGAGCAATAATTTTCAATGAAAAGATGTAAAGTTTGAAAAACTAAGTGGCCGCTTCAATAGGGCGAGCCATTATTACATGCTATCGGCCGGGTTACAAGCATCGGCCTTATTGAAAATCAGGGTCCTACTTCTACAATAAGGTGAAGACCTCTTGGGAGGAGCTGGGAGATTCTGAGTCTTAAAGCTCGGTGGGCCCTTCGGTTCGTTTGTTGGCTCCTCAGGGGGGAAGCTTGGCCCCCTCTTTTTGGATGAACTTGGTCAGGTGCCCCCGCTGTATGAGTTCTTCGATCTCCTCCTTCAGAGCCCGACAATCTTCTGTGTCGTGGCCGTGGTCCCTATGAAAGCGGCACCACTTATCCCTGTTCCTCTTCTTGCCAGGTGTATTCATTCTCGGGGGAGCGCGGAGGAGCCCTTCCTTGTCCACTTCCATGAGAACTTCTGATATATTGGCAATGAGGGGGGTGAACTTCTCAAACCGAGGAGTCGGGCAACGCTGTCAATTGCTGTCCTTCTGGGATTTTTGGGAGCCCTCTTCGCTTGTGCTCTTCCGTTTGTTCCCGAAAGATGTCTCCTCAAAGCCCGGGAGATTCTCGGCTTCTTTGGCCCGAATGTACTTCTCGCTCCTAAGAAGGAGGTCGGCGAAATTATGTGGGGGCTTCTTGGCAAGGGAGGAGCGAAGGCTAGAGTTGAGGACGTTCGATTGGAAGGCGGTCGCTGCAACAGGCTGGTCAAGGGAAGCAATGGATCTCACTTCTGCAGTGAACCTCCTCACATAGTCTCTCAACTTCTCTCCCTTCTCCTGGCAGAGCTGGAGTAACGAGATGTTAGTCTTCTCCGTGCGTCTGCTACTCACAAAATGAGTGATGAAGAGGCTCTCGAATTGCTCGAAGGAGAATATGGAAGACAGGGCGAGGCGGGAGTACCACTCCCGAGCCGAACCCTTAAGAGTGGCGGGGAAGGTTTTGCACAGCAAAGCATCGGAAGCTTGGTGGATTAGCATGAGGATCTTAAAGCTTTCGATGTGGTCCACGGGGTCCGACTCCCCCGAGTAAGTTTCGAACTTCGGGGGTTCGAAACCTCTTGGGATAGGAGCTTCCATGATGGTCCGGGAGAAGGGAGGTCTGCTCGGACGGATGGTCCTGCCTCTTAACTCCTCATCCTTGTCTATTCGGCCGATGCGCCTCTCCATCTCGTGGAGACGGCGGTAGAGAGCATCGTCCCTTCGACGATAGTCAAACGAGCCTCTGGACTCGTCTTCATAGGAAGGGGAGCGACGACGGTAGCTCTGGGAGCGGCGAGGGCTAGGCATGCGCTGTTGGTTGCTAGGAGCCGGAGGAGGAGTTATGGACCGATGGTGAGGACTTCGGACCCGTGGAGGGGTAGGAACCCTCTGAGCGTTGTTATTGTTGGGTCGGAGGTTGAGGGCTTGCAACACCGTTACTTGGAACTGCTGGAACTCGGCATGGGTGATGGGTGCCTCATCGTTCCTCGGATGTTGTCGACCGGCAGGGGAATGAGGTCTTCTCTTATGGTGTTCGGGGGACTCTTTTATCCCTCTTCGGGTAGGGGACCTTCTATAGTCTCGGTGGTGAGGATTTCGCTCATCTGGACGTTGCTGGCGGGAGGTTCCCTCTCGGACCCGCTTTTCATCCAGACGGCGGCGAAGATCCTCATCTTTCTGCCGGTTGAGGACGGTATTTCGAAGGTCAGGGGCCTGAGGACTGTGGGAGGCGTAAGAGTCCGTAGAGGCATTGTGTATCGAGATGCGGTCCTGATGGAGAGGTTGCTTGCTTTTGCTCCTGCGGGTTAGGACCAGCGGGACCGTTAGGGGATTGCTGACTCAGAAGAGGAGGCTGGTCCTGTTGGAAATGGTCCTCGGTCGGAGGAGGAAGTTGCCCCTGCTGCAGAGCGGGATGGACGGGGACTTCCTGCTGTTGATCAACAGGGTTGGGTCCACGGTTGGACTCCCTGGATCTTACTTTTCTGGGAGGCATGGCTGGAGAAGAGCTAGTCGACGAGGAAGAGGCGGAGGCTATTCGTATGGTCTTCCCACAGACGGTGCCAATCTGTTACCGCTGAATCTGGTGTGGGGGTAAACAGATAGAATTTGTGGGTTCGTAGAAAAAAATGAATAGCGAGTCCAAACCTGTTCGTCAGAGTTGGGATGCCAACTCCCGCCGTTCACCTGCAAGAAAGTGCGATACATCGGGGTTGATCCCGGAGACGCACCCTCCGACGCTCTTGTCAGTAACCAGTGATGATTAAAAAAGAGCTTAAGTTAGCAAAAGAGTGATTAACCTGTAACAGTGGTAGATGGGGGGTATTTATAGTCGCCATTGGGATCAGATTAGGAATGTGATTCCTGTGATCTGATAAGGCGTAAAATCATCGTAATCAGATTAGGAATGTAATCCCTTAATTCCCGGTGAGAGGATAGTCGCGAATCAGGCCGGTTGATTTGGTTCAATCAGAGACCCTAATTCTATCCTGTCGGACTGGGTTTGTATCAGGTCGGGAACCGTACCCAGTTGAGGTGGATCCGTTCGCGGGTTATTGGATCTGTGAGAAGGAGACCCAGTACCCGCTTCGGACCCGTTAGTAGGTGAAATTACCATTTTACCCCTGAGCTTTAAGATTCGTCTCCGATGTGAACGGTCCCGATTTAATCCTATTTTTAGCCATATCAACCTGTCTATCCTATATTTGATGATACCCTGTGATTTAAAATTTTCAGCTTTACCATGTTCATCGAACACTCTTTAGGAACAGCCGAGTGGTATGTGGTTATATCTCCAAGTCAAAAGTTTACCTGCAATTCATTATAATACATATATTTATGTACTTGCTTCTTTATTTTTTGGTGAATCACTTTGTTCAGAAATTCAAGAGCAAGAACAAGAAGAATGTTAGTGGAGAACCCGAGAACCTTGAGAAGGCTGAAGACTACTTGCGAGAGGGCGAAGATGACTGTAACACCTCGAATTTTAAAATACCGAAAATACCTGTTTAATATCTTTTGAGGTATATTTTATTTTAAATAATGATATTGGTGTTGATATTTGAGTTGGATCAGTATTATTGATATATTGGGAGTTATGAGTTGAGTTTTATGTGAAGAAATATTGTTTACTTTATTTTCTACTATTGGAGATTTATTATGAGACAATTTTATGAATTTTACCTTGTTAGTATTTTTTTAAAGTGTAAGAGTTGGGGGTTTATTTGAAATAAGTTAGAAATTGGGGGCTTATATGTTAATACTCCATATTAATTATATATATATTTATTATTTTTACCAAAACACCCCCTACCTCCTTCCTCCTCATTTCTTTTCCTTTCTCTGATTTCTCCCGACCGAAGCAGCCGAACCCACTTCGGCTCTCCCTCTCCCCGCCCAAATCCACCTCGTTTCTCCGTGGTTTTCAAATTAAATTGAGGAATAGACTAATTGGAGGGTCCTCTGCATCGTGGTGGCATCGGATTTTCGAAAGAATTTCGAAAAGGTAAACCCTAGATTTTATTATTGTTTGAAATTAAGTGTGGTTAATTTCTATTGAGTAGAACTATTATGATAGGGAGATTAGAAGATGTTGGGAATAGTAGAGGTGAGAAATTAGCAGATTATTGGAGAGTTTACAAGTTGCTAATAAATTAGGGTTTTGGGTTTGTAAAAGAGAATTATATATATGAGAATTATCTCCTTCATAGTAGTAGAATTTTAGTAGAACTATTAGAATAAGTTGGGGGTGATTTTAGTAATTGTTTGGGGATAAACATTCCATAGGAATTTAAATATTACATGCAACGCACATGTGCATCCTAGGCGTTCAATAAAATGCATGAGTGATATTAGAAGTAGTGTTATTATTTTCTGTGGTTGATTTGGATATTTTGAGCCTTAATTGCTTTGAAACTTGATAATAGGATATAATAGCGGCTTTGGATGCGGGATGGCATGGTGGTGCTTCGAGTCTTCGCGGGATATTCTGTGAGTATGATCTTTTTATTTTATGTGCATAATGTGCTATGGCAATGTTAAAATATGGTTTGCTGTGGGTGAAATGTAAAGTATATTGAATATAGAAAAATTCGTATGTATGATACGGAGTAAATTATGAGGTGTAAGGAATTAGTATATATATGTATGGGAGTGTGTTGATGTTTGTAGATAAACATCTATATGCTTCGGGGTTGTAATGATAAGATATATCTATGTGAATGTACGTGTATGTGTGATGTGTGATCTCATGACTAATGTGATAAGATGGGAAGCATGGTGTGTGTAGATATATATGATATGTGAAATATGATATGTCAATGTGACGTGATAACATGATGAAATAACGATATGGTGTAGGTGTGTTATGTGAGTGATAAATTGTAAATTTTTATGTGATAATGTTATGCGAAATTGATATGATGTGTGTGTGACGTGTGAGTGGTAAATGAGAATTTGATACGATAATTGATAAGACTAATGGCTTGTGTATGCTTATGAATTTAATGGAGTTATATGCTTTCATGTTATGTTATAACGGCGAAATTATAGCATAAAGGAGTTATGTTATAAACGAGATATATTTATATATGGAGTTATATTATAAAGGATAATATATATATATATATATATATATATATATATATATATATATATATATATATATATATATATATATGGAGAAATATTATAAAAGGAGATATATTATACATGAATATGGGGAGTTAGTTATTTTATAAAGGAGTTATTTTATAAAGGAGTTATATTATAAAGGAGTTATATTCTTAAGGAGTTATATTGTGAAGGAGTTATATAATAAAGGAGATATATATATATATGTATATAAAGGAGAATTAAATATTGCAGTGCCACATAATCTCCTAGGGGTTTGGTCTAGAC
>JACEHZ010000381.1:232500-288677 GCA_017893485.1 Hemerocallis citrina
ATATCAGTTGATAGTCGGATCAAATCTTAACCATCGGCCTGCAATCAAACGGGTGTGATCTCCTGCTCACGATAAGGAGCCCATCTCACCATCTCATAATAGACTAACTCTCTCTCTCTCTCTATATATATATATATATAAGATCCTTTTAAAATAAAGTATGCACAAAGTGTATAAAATCTATTTACTAAAATGCAGTTCTTGATTATATGCATATACAAAAATATCCCTTTCACTGAAAACATAGGTGTATACATATAACATATAGAAAACCCCTCTTTACTAATATAGAGTATATGCAGATAATTGAAGATGAACTTTATTGAATTTGAAAGCATATGTATGTACATATATATAACTGATATATATATAGGAAACCTCTTTCACTATTTATGAAGTGTGTGTGTATATATATATATATATATATATATATATATATATATATATATATATATATATATATATATATATATATAACTGATATATAGAAAACCTTATTCACTCATTATGAAGTATATATGCAGATATTATATATATATATATGCTATGGTAATCTCTTAAACTAGCATGAAGTGTATGTATATGATATATAGAAGGAATACCGATATAAGGTACGTATATGCAGATATAGAAATACTCTGTTGTTGGAATGAAGTAAAAGTAGGTTGTTTATATAATCTCTTTACTGATAGAAATGTGCATATGTGTATATAAATCTCTTTACTGATAGAAGTATACACAGTATATATATATATATCTCGCCCTTCCGGCCATTGCATGAATGATCCAAACCATTCACATTGATCTACACGTTTAAATTAGTCTAAATATGTAAAATCAAGTCATTTGAAATTTATTTGCCCATCCATCATGTCATTATAAAAAAAAACGATATTCAGCCATACAATTTTTGTAACACTTCAATGAATGAGCAAATGAGTTTCAAATAACTTGATTTTACATATTTAGACTAATGTAGACGTTTAGATCAATGTGAACATTTTGGATCATCCATACGATGTCTAGAAGGACGAGTGCTTACGGAGTGCTCAATGGAAGATTTTCCTATATATATATATATATATATATATATATATATATAATAATAAAACACAAAGAAAGCTATCAAGTGGCTCTCCTTCAATCCCCTCAAAAATCAAATGCCCAAATCTAACATCACAAACATATTTTTCCCCCAAAAGTTTCCCCCCAAAACTCAAATTCAAATCCCCCACCCAAAACAACTCATATATATATATATTTTTTTTTTAAATTCTCACTCTCCCTCCATCTTCGATTCAAAAAATTAAGTAAATAAAATTTTAAAAAAAATTTAAAAATTAAAAAACTAAAAAAATTAAAAATTTAAAAACTTTTAAAATAATTCAAAAAAAAAATCAAAAAAATCATATAATATGTTTTTGCTCTGTGTTTGCTATTTCAATTAATTTGCTGGACCTCCAAAATTATTTTATATGATCAAACAAAGTGCACCGTTCTGAAGACGTGCCGTAGGCACGTGTCAACAGGCAAACCTAGTAATAGCTATAAATTTTCAGTTTTGGTGAGAACATTGTCAATGTTTGGTTGACAATGCAAAACTATATTCGTCATTTCAATTTCATTCTTCCATTCCTTGTGTTCATCTCTCCATTGTAGTGGCTAATATTCTACTTTTATCTCCGTATATATGGACAAATCTCGGCATTTTTCATTTTACTTATGATTCATCATTGATGTTCACATGGTTAAATATTGTATACTGTTTCATTCTTGATTGTCTTAAAACTTTTGTTAAGCACAGTTCTTTATAATGGCTTTGTTTCTGTTGTTTTACTGAAAATTTCCATGATCTTTATTAGAGAAAAAAATTAGTGTAGTATATTTTCAGCGGGGTTTTCACTTTATATATATAAATCTCTGTATATTTTTTTTGTGGACAAAACAATCAAATGTGAAATAATCTATTCAATCCTAACCTTTTGTAGGTTGATATAAACATTCAGCAGTTCTTCAAAGGATATGCTGAAGGAAGAACACACAAAAATGGTTGGCCGGACTTGACTTAAGCTTCCGGACTGGCCCTAGGCAACTTTGTTTGAGAAGCATTTGCCACACAATGGTGCTGAATTTATAAATGCTTTACCATTTAAAGAATACAAAGATCCTATTTTTGGCATTCTTAATAAAAAATTAATGAAGTCCTATGATTATATGACTATATATGGAACTACGTGAGTATAACATCTAACCATCAAAACTGTTTTTAATCAGTTAAGATGACAGTCAACCGAGCCATTAGAACGATCAAATATTCAGATAAAATATACTATCTAAACAAACCAAGATCAAGAGATAACACAAATAAATTTCATAAATATCCCTACAAAACATCAAATTACTTGCCTGGGTAGCGAGCGACGGACGGCGACGGCGAGGTTAGCTGCGAGCTACAACAGAGGGTATTTTTTCTTATATATATATATATATATAACACAAAGAAAGCTATCAAGTGACTCTCATTCAATATGGTTGAAATCAATGGTCCAGATCTAACATCACAAAACATATTTTCCCGTCCAAAAATCCAAATCACGAAAACAACTCCTTTATATATATATATATATATATATATATATATATATATATATATATATATATATATATATATATATATATATATATATATATATATATCATTCTCTCTCTATTTACTTGGAAATTTATATTTTCAGATTTCAGATTTGTAAATTTTTAGATTTTTATGCATTTTTTTATTGCTCGTGTTACAATGAAAATAACAAATATCTCATCAACAGTTAAATTTCATCATTTTCCATACTCAAAGTTCTAAGAAGTTAGATTTTACACTCCCATTTATAATTATTTTTCAACATATAGTATTGGAAACATGGACTTTTATTTATAACTAATTATTGTTTTACTATTCAAACTTGACCTACATAATTGTTGTTTTACTGTTTACAATACTTTCATAAGATATATCGTTATATATATATACACACTAGATTTACCCGTGGGCACGTGCCTATGGCAAATCTTCAGAACGATACAAAACACGAAAAGCCCTGTAAATAGTAAAACAACAATTATGTAGCTCAAGTTTGAATAGTATGACAATAATTAGTTGTAAATAAAAGTCCATGTTTCCATTAGTATATGTTGAAAAATAATTATAAATAGGGATGTAAAATCTAACTTCTTAGATATTAAGTGTAGAAAATGATGAAATTTAACTATTGAAGAGATATTTGTTATTTTCAATATAACATGTGCAATAAAAAAAACATAAAAATTCTGAAAATTTACAAACCTGAAATCTTAAAATCTAAATTTCTAAGTAAATAAAGAAAGAATAAGAGAAAGAGAGAAAGAGAGATATGAAAAAGTGAAAAGAGAAGAGATAGATAGTAATGTAGTAATAAGTTTTTTAGTTTCGGGGGGAAAATTTTGATTTTGGAGTTTGAAATTTGGGGGGGAGGGGGGAATGTGTTTTGTGAGGTTAGATCTGGCCCTTTGATTTTGGGGGATTGAAGGTGAGCCACTTAATAGCTTCATTTGTGTTTTATTATATAGATATATATAAAAGATGAATGGCAAAAGTCTTAATTATTGGAGAAGGGGTGGGGTCCACCCGGTTGATTGAAGGCAGCATTGTGCTGCGTTGGCCTTCGGTCCCACATGGTGACGTGGCATCATGGTGGGGCCCAAGAGAGAGATAATTGATTTGGCTGGGTTTCTCTTGCGAGAGAGGCAGCGGATGTGAATCACCTTTTGAGAACCACCATATCGAGAGTTAACAATATTAATTAAATATTAAATATAATTGTCTATGATCAAGAGTCACCTAACTGGTTAACCACCTTTTGAGATGCAGGATGTGGTGGGCAGCTGTACTACAAATAATAAATTTGTCTGAGTATTGGGACGGGGCATTATACATGCGTGGGAGGCTGCATGGGTGGCAAGCGACGTACGACGACGACGAGGTTGGGGGGGGGGGGGGGGGGGCTGCGACAGAGGGTAGTTTAGTGGGATTGGGGAGAGGAAGGGTCAGTTTTTTCTTTTCTTTTCTTTGCTTTTGTTAATTTAAATATGTGGTTTGCACGTGTTAAGGCAATATGAATTCCTATGTTTGCTCTCCTTTCTCTATTTCAAAGTACTAGTATAACCTTGTGTAATATTGCACATAATTTTTAAAAACGAGAAAATAACAAAGTTTTTTTTTTGGGGAGGGGGGGAGGGGGTTTGAAAAATTCATATAATAACATGTATACAATATTTTACAATGTTTTAGGTTTGATTAACATACATGATTCTAGTTTAAATTTGTAAAGATAAATAGCAAGTGAAAGGTTTACCTCTAGCGCTGTTATCGGGTCGATTGGATCGGGTCCTGCACTACCGAACCCGGACCTGCTTCTCTACTGATCCAAATATTGTTCCCAGATCCGACCCATGATAACTGGGTTCGGGCCCTGTTAAAAAAATGCTACAATTGGGTCCGGGTAGCGGCGAGCGAGCGGTATCAGACAGGAGAGGGAGGTTGGGCTTGTTGTTTCTTCTCTTCTCCTTGTTTGTTGTTTTTTTTTTGGGTGGTGGCGGTGAGGGGGGGGGGGGGTTAGCTGAATCAAACTCGGCCCGAAAATATGAAGATGTCCTGACCCAGACCCTACTCGCAATAGACTAAGTCCGGGTACAGGTCAGGTCCATTTTAAAGGACCCAGACCCGATCTGAAAATATGAACGGGTCATATTTTATGACCCAAACACTACCAGCAATTGATCAGGTTGATTCCGGTCCAACGTCGTGTTCTGGTCGGTTCCGGGTTTCAGATTTTTGTGACAGTGCTAGTTACCTCCACATTTGTGTTTTTTTTTATTTAAAAAAAATGAAAAAAAACATTTGTATCAAAAGTGGTCTTACCATAATATACCTATATAGATAGTATAACTCTGTACAATATTGCATATAATTTTAAAAAATGAGAAAATAATAAAACTATTTTATAAAAAATATAACATTTATACATTATTGCACGATTTTTGAGGTTTGATTAAGGGATATGATTCCAATTCAAAATTTGGATGGAGCAAGAATGGAGAGTGGTCTCCCACATTTGCTTTCCTTTTTTTTATTTTAAAAAGAAAAAAATGAGAAAAATCCTAGATAAAAGTGGTTTAGCATAATATATTGTATAGAAGCTACCCATCGGGTCTGGGTAGCGGCGTGTGAGTGGTGTCGGGCAGGAGAGGGACGTTGGGTTTGCTGTTTATTCTCTTCTCCTTGTTTGTTGAATTTTTTTTGGGTTTGGGGGGGGGGAGGGGGGATGTTTAGCTGAACCAGACCCGGCCCGAAAATATAAAGGGGTCCTATTTTACAACCCGGACCCTACTCGCAATAGAGTAAGTCCAGGTACAGGTTGGGTCCATATTTAAAGGACCCAGACCCGATCCAAAAATATGAACGAGTCATATTTTATGATCCCAAACACTACTAGCAATAGACCAGGTTGATTCCGGTCCAATGTCGTGTCCTAGTTGGTTCCGGGTTCCTGATTTTGCGGCAGTGCTAGTTACCTCTACATTTGTGTTTTATTTAAAAGAAAAAAAAGAGGGAAAAAAACATTTGGATCAAAAGTGGTCTTAGCATAATATACTGTATAGATAGTATAACTCCGTACAATATTGCATATATAACTTTTTAAAATGAGAAAATAATAAAGGCTAAATATAAAAAAAGGACACAATGTTTTGGGACAGTTTAAAAAAAGGATATTAAGATTTTTTTGATTAAAAAAAGGACACAAAGTTTCAAAAAACTCCACTGAGTTAGTTAGGGTTAGGGTTAGGATAGGGTTTAAAAAAACCACTTTCATTTTTCATTTGTATTTAAAAAAATCACATTCAACTTTTATTTGTGTTTAAAAAAATATCACTTAACTAATCACGTGTTTAAATAAACCCCACCGAACTAACCCTAACCCTAACTAACTCAGTGGATTTTTTTGAAACTTTGTGTCCTTTTTTTTAACAAAAAAATCTTAGTGTCTTTTTTTTAAACTGGCCCAAAACTTTGTGTCATTTTTTTATATTTAGCCAATAATAAAACTATTTTGTAAAAAAAATCATCTAATAACATCTATACATTATTGCATGATTTTTTAGGTTTCATTAAGAGAGATGAATCTAATTCAAAATTTGGATGGATCAAGAGTGGGAAGTGATCTCTTATATTTGCTCTTTTTTTTTCTTTTCTTTTTTTTCTAAAGGGAAAAATCCTAGACAAAAGTAGTTTAGCATATTATATTGTATATAGTACAATAATATAAATATATCTCTCTGCTATTTTAATGGGAGAATTGAGATTTGTAACCAATCAATCCCTAACTTTGTAACTAAACAAACACGTGTATTACACGTCCAAACTAAATTCAACAAATACATACATTTATATAAAAACAAACTCGTGCATATTGAAATTAAACTTGATTTTGAGTTAGGATTAATTATGGGTTCATAATCCAAACCCAAAATTAAGCCCAAGTTCTAGAGAGTCTCTAGAAACATCATAAAACATTATCACCTCCTCTAGATGTTCTAGAGAATTCTATAAAATAATTATCTAAAGATTGTGTAGAAAATTCTAGGAATTGTAAGACATAAAATCTAGATATTATGGTAGAGAGTTCTAGAAAGATATTTTGTACTCTTGGAGCCTATAAATAGCTCCTTCCTCTCCCATTTGTAAACAAGTTGAACAAATAAATAAAAAGCAAGTTAAAGAAAGAGTGTTCTTCATAAGTTCTCTAATTCTCTCTAAAAATCTTTCAAGTATTTTCTAAGTATTCTTCCATATCATTCTTCATACTTAGAGGGTTTCTTCTCTTGGTTTCACTCGGGTTTCTCGGGTATTACGGTCTTGGGCTAGTGCTAAGCACTATCGGAGTTTCTCTACATGGTATCAGAGCCATTCTAATCTTGTGCTCATCAAGATCGGGGTTTAAGAGAGCTCGGTTTATTCTAAGTATGGAATCAATGGGTCGTGTCGTTGGATTGGGAATGGAGATCTTAAACCAATCTAACTACCGGTTATGGAAGTCATGTATGGAGTCATACTTGGTTAGTGAGGACTTATGGGATGTCGTCGGCGGTAGTAGCACAACACCACCAAGGGGAGATGCTGCAACAGCGGAAGCGACAAAGGAGTGGACACGGAAGAATGCCAAGGCGGAGTTTGCTTTGAAGAGGTCAATATCCTCGGGAGTATTTGAGCATGTCTCAAGGTGCACATCCGCAAGTTCCATATGGAAGGCGCTAGATCAATTGTTCAACAAGAAGAATGAGGCTCGGTTACAACTATTAGAGAATGAGCTGGCGAATGCGAAGCAGGGGGAGTCTTCAATCTCAGAGTTCTTTATCAAGGTAAAAAACCTTTGCTCAGAGATTAATACTCTTAATCCGGAGGAGTCGATTTCAGAAGCTCGGATGAAGCGGTCTATTATTCGTGGTTTACGACCCGAATATACACCGTTTGTTACTTCAGTTCAAGGATGGGCTACACAACCTTCCATGGAGGAGTTCGAAAATCTACTAGCTTCGCAAGAATCACTAGCCATGCAAATGGCGGGAGTTAAAGTCAATGATGACTCGGGGAGCGCGTTTGTAGCTCGGAGGCAACAAAGTTTTAGAGCCAAGTTCAAGGATAGTGATACAAAAAATAATGATGAACGAGAAAGATCTTCTATGGTAGACAAGAAGCGATTCAAGTGCTACCGGTGTGGGAAACTTGGGCACTTCAAAAAGGATTGCCGAGTGAAGTTGAAAGAAACAAATATGGCGGAATCAAAGGGTCACACTGAAGACGAAGCATGGGGAAAATGTTTCACGGTGGAGGCTGCATCTTCAGGTACCACTACAACCAAAAATCTAGAAAATGATTGGATTGTAGATTCTGGTTGTAGCCATCATATTACCGGAGACGAGAAGTTATTTTTCAGTCTTCAGCGCCATGACGGAAAAGAAGCCATCATTACCGCAGATAACTCAATCCACCATGTTGAGAAAGAAGGGACTGTTGTCATCAAAGGAGATGATGGAAGCCCAATCACTCTCAAGAACGTATACCATGTCCCTGGAGTACGGAAGAATCTTCTCTCCGTGGTGAATGCGGTAGACCAAGGTAACTACGTTTTATTTGGCCCAAGAGACGTTAAGTTTTCGAAGAATATCAAGGAGTTAAAAGCGGACGTTGTTCACACCGGAGCACGAGTTAAAGATCTATATGTTTTATCGGCCTCCAACTCATATGTTGAGAAGATGAGCACCAATGATAATGTCTTTATATGGCATGCTAGACTTGGTCATATAAATATGACTAAACTCAAAGTTATGGTAAACAAGGATTTGGTTAATGGGCTCCCAAGGTTGAAGATTCAAGATGAAGGAAGACTTTGTGAAGGTTGTCAATATGGAAAATCACATAGGCTTCCATTTGACAACTCCACTTCACGATGCAGCGCTCCGTTGGAGAGGATCCATAGCGATTTGATGGGTCCAACAAGAACACCCTCCTATTCCGGGTTTCGTTACATGTTGTTGTTCGTTGATGATTTCTCACGGTACACCTGGGTATACTTTGTGAAGGAAAAATCAGAAGTATTTTCAAGATTTCAAGAATTCAAGGTTACCGTGGAAGGCGAGTTAGGTCGGAAGATCAAGACCCTAAGGACGGACAATGGAGGAGAGTTTATGTCAAAGGAGTTTCTCTCTTTTTGCAAAAAGCATGGTATCAAGAGAGAATTTTCATGTCCACATACACCTCAACAAAATGGAGTAGCAGAAAGGAAGATCCGACATCTAAGCGAAACGTGTAGAAGCTGGCTACATGACAAGAATTTGCCTAAAGCCTTATGGGCGGAAGGCATGAGATGTGCAGCATATGTCATCAATCGAATGCCACTAAGTCCGAACAACATGAAGTCTCCTTATGAGATGGTTCATGGGAAGAAGCCAACGGTGAAACATCTCAGGATATTTGGATCAATCTGCTACGTCCATATGTTCGACTCTCAGAGAACAAAGTTGGAGGCAAAGGCGAAGAAATGCATATTTGTCGGTTATGATGAACAAAGAAAAGGGTGGAGGTGCATGGATCCTGAGACACATAAGTACGTCGTGTCTCGTGATGTTGTCTTTGACGAAGTTTCCTCATATTATGGACAACCTCAAGTCTTGGTCGAACAAGAAAGTGGAGATTCCTTCAAGGTTGATGAACCAGATCCTCAAATGCCAAGTGAGAGCGGAAGTCTCGAAAAAGAGACGCAAGGTGAAAGGGGGAGCACTAATCAAGAGGAAGATGATGATGAAGATCATGGTTCCATGGCTAATCAAAGGCCTAAAAGGAACATTGTTAAGCCTGCCCGGTTCAGAGATGAAAGGTTTGTCACTACTTACTCATGTTACTTTGCCGCTCCATTAGATGAAGAAGAGCCATCATCTTATGATGAAGCTAAAGGTGTTCAAGAGTGGGAGACCGCAATGGAAGAGGAGATGAATGCCCTTATAAAGAATGAAACTTGGGATTTGGTTCCGAAAATCAAGGATGTTCAACCCGTTTCATGTAAATGGGCGTATCGAATTAAGCGAAAAGCGGATGGAAGCATTGATAGATTTAAAGCAAGGTTGGTTGCTCGGGGGTTCTCTCAGAAGTATGGAGATAATCAAAGTGCTATCAAGTTGGCTAATAATCCGGTGTTTCATGCAAGGACGAAACATATCGAGTTAGAGCATCACTTCATAAGGGAGAAGGTGTTTGATGGAACAATTGAAGCTTTGGAAGTTCGAAGCAATGACAACGTTGCAGATATCTTCACCAAGTCATTACCAAAAAGTAAATTCGAGTTACTTCGCTCGAAGCTCGGTATGGTTGACAAAATCAAGTTTAAGGGGGAGTATTGAAATTAAACTTGATTTTGAGTTAGGATTAATTATGGGTTCATAATCCAAACCCAAAATTAAGCCCAAGTTCTAGAGAGTCTCTAGAAACATCATAAAACATTATCACCTCCTCTAGATGTTCTAGAGAATTCTATAAAATAATTATCTAAAGATTGTGTAGAAAATTCTAGGAATTGTAAGACATAAAATCTAGATATTATGGTAGAGAGTTCTAGAAAGATATTTTGTACTCTTGGAGCCTATAAATAGCTCCTTCCTCTCCCATTTGTAAACAAGTTGAACAAATAAATAAAAAGCAAGTTAAAGAAAGAGTGTTCTTCATAAGTTCTCTAATTCTCTCTAAAAATCTTTCAAGTATTTTCTAAGTATTCTTCCATATCATTCTTCATACTTAGAGGGTTTCTTCTCTTGGTTTCACTCGGGTTTCTCGGGTATTACGGTCTTGGGCTAGTGCTAAGCACTATCGGAGTTTCTCTACAGTGCATACCTAATATAAATGAGGTCTCAGGTTCAAGGCCAGCTTACACTGAAGTTCTAACTTTTAAAAATATTTTTTTATTAAGATGTGCGATGCACGTGTAAATTACTAGTAATATATAATTTTAAAAAATGAAGTGATTTATATATGCTATGAGTGGGCGAGAGCACTAGGGACACCGAAAAAGTCTGTAGTGGATATACATCAGACAAAATGCCTGGTTATTGTAGAAGGAGTAGTTGCATCAAAGAATATAACATAAGCACTTTACATCATATTAAGCACTTTTTCGATCGTTATATTAACAAATTAATTAATCTTGTCCAAGTCAGACAATTAGACTAACATATTTGGCTAAAGTGATGTCCTCCACAACCACTCAATGAAATTTAAAATAACAATGAAGTAATAAAAAGAGGTTAACTCCAAAGATATGGTTATCAATTGGCTAATTGGTTGTCAAATTAATTAAAAGGATTTTTAACGTGTATGCCCCTAACAAATATACTAATATCATAAATGTCCTTCAAAATTGTGTATTTTCATATATACCCCTAACAATATGAGCTTATTTCTTATTTACCCTTAAAAGTTGTCTCAAACTACATGTATTTAAAACTTATAAGATTAGTAGTGAATTTGGCTAGAAAACATGACGAAGAAGATGAAATAATAAAGATGTACTATAAATTTGTCAATTTATTGAGAAAATTGAAGAAAAATTGAGAAATATTGATGTGTTTCAATTGGTTTTATAGGCGATTCAGTTTATAAAAAGTAAGAAAAATAAGCTTAACTAGTAGAGGAAGGGTATTTCAGTTATTTTACATAAAATCTATTAAACATTGCTATATATTTTATAAATTTTTATGTTTTTAAAGTAGTTTTAACTTTAGAGATAACTAAGAGGTTGGATACACATTATTAGGGGTAAATGTGAAAATACACATTTGTGAGGAATATATGTGATATTCACATATTTGTTAGGGATATACACGTTAAAAACCCTAATTAAAAATGTTTAGGCTGAATAATATATTAAGAAATGATTATCAATACATAATTTCTTCAATGATTAACAAGCTAATACACTCATAACCACTGCAATTAGTCAATCTTCTAACGCATTCATAGATATGAACATGATGCTCTGCTCTTCAGCTCACTCTAAATAGAAAAGCTACAAATACACGAGGAATATTGGGATCGAACATGTAAGGCATCCATGGAGAATATTCTCTGTTTTCTAATTGCAGTGAGTAGTGAACTCTTTTTTTTAAAAGGAAAATGTGAAATATGGTCATCCTGTTTTATTAATAAGAGATTAACAAAATAATCTCAGCAAATTGGGACTAATTACAAACTACAGACGGAAAAAAGAACATGAAGCGATATGATCAGTACATATAATCAGCTCTCACTCTAAATTACGAGGACCAACTAATTGTATGTCCGTCAAGCAAGCTTTGTGCACCCACCTCCACGGCACGCGCACACCCACCAGAAGCGAATCATGCGGGATTTGAAAATTCGCCGCTCCCCTCCTTCTTCCTCACCAAAGAAACTTCACACATGGCCCAATCAGATCACAACCAAAAGGAGTGCCGTGGAGAAGGTACTCAGCTCTGTCACGCTTTAGCTCTCACCAGCGATTTCTCACCAAACAAAATACTCGGTCACCCTAACCACGGCCACAGACAAAGAGAGAACTGTGAAGAGGATACCTTCACGTCTCACACGCTTCTACCCTCTCTAGTGATTTCTCACAACACTAACAGACACCTGCATGAAATAGAGAGAAGCAATATCTTCACTCTCTCACTCCCTCACTCTCACTCTCACGCAAAACCCGAAACAATCACAAGAAACTGAAGTATCACCTTCCCCTCTTGCCCCTACGGGCGATGGACGTTGTAGATTGCAGGTTCACTGATGAGGGCGTAGTAGCGGCGTTGTTGCGAATCCTGTGGCAGTTGGTTAACGGATGTCGAATTCAGGGTACGACTACCACACTACCAACCAAAAACATATACATCTCCACCTCAACAAATTCTACAGCACACCTCATGGGGGGACCCCGTCTGCGGGCCCAAGCCCCACCTTGTGCTGTAACGATGCGCACCTCATGGGGGGACCCCGTCTTCGGGCACTAGCCCCACAACCGTGCTGCACCTCCAACTTCCCACCTAGAGAACACTGATCCCAGACACCTCCTCCACTCCTCCCTCACAAACAAAATCAAACCACAGCTGTCTCCAACTCCGGCACTACCATCACACGTACTCTCTCTTCTTCGCATACACAACCAGTATCTCAATATCCAAATCGCAGCTGCAGATCACCGCGGTTGGCGTTGAGTGCGCGGACATGGTGGCGGTAGCGATGGCGCCGCAACCGGCGCCGAAGAGGGGGACAGCAATAACGCACATCGGAGGATGGCCAAACTCCTCATTCCTCCGACGCAAAGGAATGTCCCTGTCACACGAGTAGTGGTGGATGGGCTTACTCCACTTTCCTCCGACGGCGACTCATCGAGCAGCCCCAATCGGCGTCAGGTGGCCGTCGACCTCGATCTCAATCTCGATCGGTGGAGAGAGGCTCGGACTGAGGAGACTGACTTCGATCGGCGACTGAGGAGATCGAAGGGGGGGGGATCACGATGATAGAGGAGAGGGAGGAGACCGTAGGATCACCAAAGAACCGGATCTGGGCCCGTTCATAGGTCGTCAGTGGAGGGAGGGGCTGATCGTGTCTGTGCCTGGCCTGAGCAACCGGTAGGGCGCTGGGGCTATGAAGACGCGATGGGAAGGAGATGAGGTAGCAGGAGGGACGACGGCTACCTTACGACGGGGCGGCGGCGACGAGCCTAATCTGCTGCCCCCACCAAGCTTAGATCTAAGGATAGCTTTTGGAGATTTTTTGGGAGTTAGTTTCTCCGTCTAAATTTTTCTAGAGAAATAAATTATAATTGTTTTTACACCTAGATTTTATTTTTGTAAGTAGTGAACTCTTGCATCTTAGATATAGCTAATCAAAAAGTTTCTTATTTCTTTTTTTGATGTAAATGAACTATGCAGCTGAAAATATGAGATGATGTGACATTACCAAAGTTGCCATCCAAATCTTTACCAAAATATCATTTACCCAAATTTTTAAAAAAAAAAATTCAAACGAAATATCATTTTTTGTCTGATTTTTTTTTTAATTAAATTTTTTTTTTGCCAGTATTTTTTTTTTAAATAAAATAAAATTGACCAAACAGATGATGATCTTCCGTCGCACAATATTTTTATATTAAAAAATTTAAGAAGTGCTCGACGGAGGATGTTCTTCCGCTATTTTTTGCAATTGTAGCAAGTCAGTAACTCATCAGTTTTCCATAAAAGATGACAACTTTATTTAATTTGACGGCTAATAATATGACTCTAAATGGACAGGAACATGATAAGATGGTTATCTCAAACTATACTTACATAATTCGTTAAATATATGAGTTGAATATTGGACATTTGAGATGTTGAACAATGATTATTGGACCCCGTCGTTTGTGCTAGATTAACTAAAAAAATGCCTCCAATAATGTTATTGGATAGCTGTTGCTTTCCAACCTCGAACAAGATTAATTTCAAACAATCACCGACTATTTCTAATTTCAAACAATCACCGACTGTTTCATTTTTTTTTTTATTGTTGTTGCTTTAAACTATTTTGCAAGTCGTTTTCCATCGAATAATTGATTAGAGCTCTTCTTTGGTTCCACATAATACGTCGGATCATATAAACATAAGAGCATCCACAGTAGTTTGTTTTTTTTGTCATTTTTTTCATTTTTTGAGTACTGTAATGCACACGGTCGTCAGTTATTTTGTCATTTTTTATCTATTCGGCTACAGTAGAAAGGTATAAATTGCATTCGAAATAACAAAATGCATATTATAGCAGACAAAACATCATATTTCGTCTGGATTATTTAATTATATTTTTAAATAATCGTGTTTCGTTCGAAGTAAAAAAAATCTAAAAATAACCTTTTTTTTTTTTTGATTTGGACGAAACATCATGTTTCGTCTGATGTTTCATCTCAATCCAAATTTTTTTCTGATTAAATTAATTTTGCAAATTTTTAAATTGTTTTTGCAATTTTGTTTTGTAAAAAAATTTCCTTAAAACCCGGACGAAACATTCTTTTGCAATTTTTTTTCCTTTTGCGTCCCGTATATTTTATTAATATTTTCTCACTTTCTGACTATATAACCGATTTTTTTAACCACAGTGATGTTTCGTCTATTTCATTTTTAACGAAAATATGTATTTTTTGTCTTTTTGACGACTACACCATTTCGTCGAAATGGAAAGATAAAATTTGCATTTATGCACTTTTTTATCTCAAACGACTTTAGATGCTCCTACAAGAGCATAACAAGGTTTGCCAAGTCCAAATTAAAGTCCAAACTCATACAAGCAAACTCTTTTTAAAATCGTAGCAATAATCGACATAAAATTAAGGAGCAATTCCAATTTGGTTATTTAGATATTAATCTCGTTCGAAACATATATTTTCAAATTAGTCAACATTTTTATATTATTTACGAATAAGTCCATTAATTGAGCATCTTTAAACTAAATGGATCAATTAGAGCATATGTAGTCGTCGGATGCTAAACTTCGAGTATTTAAAAAATGGAAATAGAAAATATGATTTGTCGCTGTAGTCCTGTAAAGTCAAAATTTGGGTTTTAACTTGTTTTTTTAATCTCAGACGAAAGATTATCTATCGTCCTAGCGCTGCGTACACGTAAATCACATTAGACGGAGGATTATTTATCGTCTGTTGAATGGGAAAAAAAATTAAAAATCAAATGGGACGGCTAATGATCTCTCGCCGGAGATTTTTTTTTAATTTTTAAATTTTGGAACGGACGGGCGATAATTTCTCGTCCGACGAAAGTGGTGGTTTTGTTTATATTTTTTTTTTTTTGGCCTGGACGGGACATAATCATTCATCCCTACCCCTTTTTAATAATAATAATAAAATAAACCAGACGGGGAATAATCCCTCGTCCGTCAATCGCGGTGAATTTTTTTTATTTTTTTTAATTAATTCATCGGACGATAGATTATCCTTCGTTCAACGATGTTTCAGCTGCGATTGTGTAGGGACGGTGTTTCATTTTTCGTCCGATGTCTCCGACGAAAGATAATCTATCGTCGCATCAAACGGACGAAAGATTATCTCTCGTTAGCTATATTTTGGCGAAGGCCATGTTGTCTCCCATATTTGTCCGACCATTGTTCATATCGTCGCCATTTTTTGGGTAAAGGCCAATGACTAGAACGATTTTTTTTCATATTTTTCAAAAAATGGGTAAATGGCAAACGACTACAGATGCTCTTAATGGTGTTTTTTGTTCAAATTTAATTAATCATAATTGATAGGCTAACTAGATATGATAAAAAACCAACGCATACGCATATATTGCGTTGTAGAACTAGAGTAGTAAAGTTTGCAGTATTTTCAGATTAAAAAATAGCAAAATTAGTGAACTTTTTTAGGGAGAAATCTATTTATAAAGTGGGTTAGTCTAAATTAGTTGTTTGACATAAGACGGTGGGATTAAGGTAGTGTTTGGCCCAGCTTAAAATTAGCTTAGCTTCTCTTTTAGAATGAGAAGCTGGGCCAAACACATATTTTGAAAAGCCCAAAAAAAGTAGAAGTAGCTTTTTTTTTTTTAAAGAAAAGGAGCTCCAAAAGAAGCCCTCCAGATCTACTTCTGGCTTCTGCCTTCTTCTTTTCTTCTTTTTTTTACCCAAAACCAAAGATCAAAAAAATTCCCTTTCCCCTTCCCCTATCCCTTCCCCTTCCTCCATTCCCTCGCCGAACCTCGCCGCCGCCGTCGGTAAGGTGTGGAATGGTAGCTTAAGAGAAGAAGTAATCCAGTGCCTATTTTACAATAGAAGAAAAAGCTACAGCCAAAGTAGATCGGAGATCATAAACGAAAACAACTCTCAAGATACTTGGCTTGAGACCTGAAGTAAGTAGCCGCAAGGAAATCACGAACTGGAAGAGAAGTTGTGTTCAAGTCTCCTTTTCAAGTCTCTCATATTCCATAAGGATGGGTATAGATGAACACTAGACCGAAGCTCTTAAGGTCAATTGAGAAGTTGTCTTACAATTATAATCTGCATTGGACTTAGGTTTGAGATGGTTCAAAACAAGTAGAGATCTCTAACCGGATCTTCTAGATTCTCCATAACCTTCTCTTTGTATAATTGTATATAATGTTTATTGAGTTTGACTTAAATTTGTAGACTTAACTCTACAGATTTGTAATTGGATAATTTTGAAGAAAATATGATCAAAAAAATTTTGATACTTCATGCTCTATTTCTGATTGTTCAACCAAACTTTGCCAAACAACTTTTAGCTTAAAAGTAGCTTTAAAGTTTAAAAAAAAACTGACTATCCAAACAGCTTCAGTTTTTAATTTCAAAGTTGTACTTTCTAGCTTCTCCTTCTGAAGTAGCTTTAAAGCTAAAAAAAGTTAGGCCAAACGCACCCTAAAATGAGGAATTACGAAAATGAAAAAAAAAAAATCGTTAATTATGACGGGAATTAGAGGAGAAAATCATAATTAATCTATCTACTAATTTCATAATTATTAGATCAATTAAATGAACAAATGACGTAAAAATAGGTATTAATTTGGAAATCGATGTTTCAAAAGATACTATTCCAATTTCCAAAAGTGATTTTGAATTGTCTGTTCAAGAAAAAAGAATATTATTTATCTCTCACTGAAACTTCAAAACTGTGCATCCCGCTGCTTCATTATGTAACCGAACAGTCCTAGATTGCCATGTCGAGCATAAATTGGGTTTCCATCGTTGTATTTCTCTCTCATTCGACAGTTTTACTACCACGTTGACATGAACATTTAGATTATCACACCAGAATCAAGCAGTTTCGAGTAACTTGTGAGTGTGGCATGGATTGGAAATGCATATATACCGAGTTACTTTTGAGAGGAGCATGCATGGATTGAATATGCATACCTTAGCTATAGACTTATAGTATATATAAGCACCTTAAGTGCATCCACAATTGTTTGCTAAAAATGTATTTTATGCATAATTTTGAACTGTAGACGCTGCAGTTGTTAGCTATTCTGTCATTTTTTCTATTTTTCGCTACTGTAAAAAGCCAAAGACAGCATGAGATATAGCAATATGTATATTATGCGTGACGAAACATCATGTTTTGTCTGGATTATTTAATTATTTTTTAAATGAATGGACGAAATATCAAATATTTTATTTTATTTTTCGCATCGGACGAAACATGTCCAATGAAATCCTTAATTATATTTAAAAATAATTAAATCTTAAGCTCCTAATTTAGTTAGTTAATTAGTTTAGTTAGTGTTTTAATTAGTTAATTAATTATGTTTATTTAATTAAAAACATAATTAACAACTTAATTAAAACATAACCCACGAGAACGAAACATCATGTTTCGTCTCATGTGGGTCCCACGCAATTTTTTTAAACCCTTTAAAAATTTTTGAAGAAACTTTGAATTGCTAAATTTTGTCTTTTTCCTACTACATCGAATTTTTCCTACTGCATCCAAATATCAAATTGCTAAGATATATTATGCATATTATATCTCAAACGACTGCAGATGCTCTAATAGAAGGATCATGCTCTAATAGAAGGATCACCCTCATATTAATAGAATTTGTCCCATGTACTAATTAATCACCAGATTCCCGTGTGCCCTAATAAACAATTCAGCCCCATTGCTGTTCTTACCTCATTCCATTTTCCAGCACAAAATTTCTAATCTAACCCTAAAGCCGGTTGGTCGGCCATCACTTCACATTAACTAATTATTATTATCCCTCCTCTCTTCTTATGCATAAGCCCTAACCGCCCATCATTATTTAAACCCTACTATTTGTTTGGGCCTTTTTGTGGGCCATGGGCGGCCCATTCCCTCCATATATAAAGCCCGCCAATGTGTTGCTCTCAGACACATTCCAAGTTCATCGTCCTCTTTTCTTTTCTTTTTTGTTTCCCACTCTTTTTAAGCCTTAAGCTTTTCCCGGTCTCTACGAACAATGGTGAAGCTTGCATTTGGAAGCATCGGCGACTCGTTGAGCGCCGGGTCACTCAAGTCCTACTTGGCAGAGTTCATTGCCACCTTCCTCTTCGTCTTTGCTGGAGTTGGTTCTGCGATTGCTTTCGGTATTATATATATTTATACTGAATTTAAATTTAAAATTTTACACTAATATATATAGGGACTGTATGTTTACAAAAAAATATTTTTGTTTGTTTTGTTTGAAGATAAGTTGACAAGTGGTGGTGCACTTGAGCCGGCTGGGCTGGTGGCGATTGCCATAGCTCATGCATTCGCACTTTTTGTTGGTGTGTCGATGGCAGCCAACGTCTCAGGTGGTCACTTGAACCCAGCTGTGACCTTGGGGCTTGCTATTGGTGGTAACATTACCATTCTTACCGGGATCTTCTACTGGATTGCGCAGTGTTTGGGATCCACTGTTGCTTGCCTCCTCCTTAAGTTTGTTACCGCTGGAAAGGTATTAATTTCCTGGTTTTCCTTATCTTATAAGCTCATCGTTTTAGCATGGTTTTGGTTAGGACCATTGGTATATTGAATAAGAATGGTTACATCCAAGTTTGATGTATGTACTGTTGGATATATTGATATATTCTCTCTATATAAATATTGAAAGTGCATATAAGTAACACGTGTAATGTACGTACAATTGATTGGATATTAGATGCGGGTTTGTGGGCCTATAACCCGGTACTCAAACCAGTATTTAGAAATAAATACTGGCTTGTGATAGCAGTCTAGGTACTCCAATTTTAATACTAGGGTGAATATCTTAAGGAACTTAGATCTAGAGATAAATCCTAATTCCCAATTGTTAATTTCTCACAAAAACTAACACGTACTTCATCCATCCATTCATCAATGCTTTGAGATTTCTACTCATTTCATTTATTTAACTTTAACAAAAAAACATGCGATGATGAAAATAAGTATATTCGGTTTGGAACATCAATTTATTAATTAACGTTGCAAATTTTCAGGCAATTCCAACCCACGGTGTGGCAGCTGGCATGACCGAACTCGAGGGAGTTGTAATGGAAATCGTGATCACCTTCGCTTTGGTGTACACCGTCTACGCCACAGCCGCTGACCCCAAAAAGGGCTCGCTCGGAACCATCGCTCCCATCGCCATTGGCTTCATTGTTGGTGCCAACATCTTGGCTGCTGGTCCATTCAGCGGCGGTTCAATGAACCCAGCTCGCTCTTTTGGACCGGCTGTGGCTGCTGGAAACTTTGCCGGAAACTGGGTCTACTGGGTCGGTCCACTTATCGGTGGAGCCCTAGCTGGTTTGGTTTATGGTGACATCTTCATTGCATCCTACGAACCAGTTGCCCAAGATTATCCTTAAGATATATGATGATGGTTTATGATAATATGTTGGTTTGCATTTGGGTTATGTTGTTCTGAAAAATAAATGTACATTACATATAGTTACTTGTTTGTATTCGGATCAGAAGTAGGGATGTTGATCGGGTTCAAGTGTTTTGAATTTGCAAGTTGTCGTTTGATGGATAAGATCTAAGCCCCCGCTTGGGTTGTTATCTCTCTGTCACTTTGTTTTACAAGTCTCTTATTTGATATTGTTGTTTGATATTGTTGTGAACTAAAATTACTTTCATTTAAAAAGTGACGAAAATAAATGTTTTTTCATATCGCGGATGGGTCCTAAGATTCCAGACCAATAAATTAATAAGAGAAAATAGTACAAAAATAATTTTACACAATGTAAAATTGGTCTAGACGAGAACAATACAACCAAACAATGAACTGCAAAAAAATAGACGAAAATAAATGTTAGAAAGAACTATATTTAACTTCAAAATTTTCCTAATATGTATAAGTACCTTTCGAAAAACTTAAGATGGTTTGAGAAAAATACTAAAAATAGTAGTTTTTTTTTAAAAAAATCACTTTTTGCTGTACACAATTTAAATTGAGTTTGTAACATCTATTGTAGATCTCAAAGAACTTCCAAAAATACTATTCAAAAGTAATGCCAAAGGGTGTGTAAAACTTTATAACTGGCAACTATAAAAGAGAGTCTGAGTTATTATGATCTAATTATATGAGATTAATATTAGGTGTTAGTTTAAAATGGAAAATGGATAGCAACAAAGTTGGTTACGAAATTTGAACCAGAGCTACAGTTTTGTCAACCCGAAAGTACTTGCAATTAAATAACTGAATGAACCGCAAAGAATAAGCTATTGCTAAGAGCATCCACAGTCATTTTCTTTGTCTTTTTGGCCATTTTTTTTACTGTAGCGTACATAGTCGTAAGTTATTTTGTCATTTTTTTGACAATTCGGCTACAGTAGAAAAGAAAAAATAGAATTTGAAATAACACAATGCATATTATAGATGACAAAATATCATATTTCTTCTAAATTATTTAATTATATTTTTAATTGATTGTTTCGTCCGATGTAAAAAAAAATATTTAAAAACCAAATAAAATAAAAGGGGTGGCCAAAGAAAAAAAAAAGGAGGAGGAAAGAGAGGCCCACGTCACCAACGTCAGCTGAAGTCAATGGCGCATTAAATTTTTTTTTTCTTCTTATTTTTCTTCTACAGATAGAATTGAATTTTTTTTTTTTTGCTTAACGATTATATTTGGCCACAAAATTTATTTTAAAAAATAAATCCCCAACGGCTTTTTCTAATTTTTCTCCTATAAATACAAGATCATATTTGTCAAGTTATTTACTATTCTTCTTCTATTTCTTCAGTTTTAAAATTAAATTCTGATATGGGTCAGGAATAAAGCGTGGCTCACCCTGAGCCACCAGATCTCCTCAGGATACGCGTCCTTCCTGATCCTCCAGATCAGCCACGTCAGCACCGGAAAACCGCCCGGAGATCTGCCACGTCAGCCCGGAAACCACTCCGGCGCCTGCCACGTCAGCCCTATACCGCCCGACTTTCCACCGCTTCAGCCAATCGGGTAACCGGGTCCGGCCCAGCCCCAAACGGGTCTAGACCCGATTGGAAACTCCTATAAATACCAGGCCCTCTCCTTTCTGAAAAAGGTAATCAATCTTTTCTCCTCTAAACCCTAGTTACTGTTGCTCTTATCTAAAAGTAACTGACTAGATCGTCGGAGGGTCTGCCACCGGGACCAACCCCGGTGTTTCGAGACCGTCTGCAGGTACACCAGACCTCGGATCCGAGCCACCTGATCCGAGCCCAGACATCCACCTCACTCCAGCCTGTCGCAGGTATCGCTCGGACAGCCGAGGGTCGCCTCTGAAGAAGCTTTCTCCAATATAAATCGAGTAAGAACTCACACCTGGTGCATCCACACGTCTACCAGAAACAAACCGCATCAGGTTGGCGCCGTCTGTGGGAACGCTACTTCGGAACCCGACCCGAGTACTATCGCCGAGGTACCTCGATCACCGAACTCCTATGGCCTCCAAAGGCAAGGGGGCTGCGTCCTCCGTCAACCGACGAGACACACTCCCATCAAATACCAACGCCGGGCCGCGCACATCAAAGCATAGGGCCTCCCGTCAGGGATCCCAGCGGGCCCCCACTCCTCCAATCCAACCTGACCTTCGAGGGGTAATCTCCAGTCGGCACGCTGACCGTAGTAGGGAAAGGGCCGCTTCCAACTCGGCCCCGAACCGTCCTAGGCCACCGCCGGAAGAACGAAGGCCAGCACTCAGCCGAGTCGGGAGGCAACCTCCGGTCCAACCGGCCCGAGCTGAGGGAGCTCCTGTTACTCAGCAAGAGTTTCAGGATTTCCGAAGGGAGATCCTTGGGGCTCTCCAACGGGCCCCCAGGGAGGAAGCACGCCATTCCCAAACCAGGTTAGACGCTGAGGCCAGCGTCTCTCGCTCCTCAACAATCCAGCCCGAAGCTGAGGGCGTGCTCTTAAGGCGCCTCCAAGAAATGGAGGACCGAATCGATCATATGGGCGACGGTGTCGGAGCCGGTCAGTGGTACAAACCTGTCCGACCCCCCTTTTCGGCCCTCATTATCCAAGCAGAAATTCCCCGGAATTTCCGACCCCCACAGTTCGAGACCTATAACGGCGAAGGGGATCCTGCTGATCACATGGAGGGTTTCAAAACCCTCATGATGATTCACAGCGCATCGGATCCTCTGCTGTGCCGAGCTTTTCCTGCCACCCTTCGGGGTCCGGCTCGTGAGTGGTTCTCAAAACTCGCCCCCGGCTCCATTTACTCCTTTGATCAACTGGAAGGCAATTTCCTCGCCCATTTTGTAACCAGCCGGAAGGCCGAAAGAACGAGCGCCTCCTTACTTGGGCTCAAACAGGAAGGGGGGGAATCACTCAGGACGTTTGTCCGGAGATTCACGGCGGAAGCGAGGTCAGTCTCCTCTCTCGATCCAGGCGTCGCCTCCGCGGCATTTCGGCACAACGTCCGTCATGGACAGCTGAAAGCTTCTCTGGCGAAGAAGCCCCCGATCGATTTTCCCGACCTCCTCAACCGAGTCGAGAAGTACATCAGGGCAGAGGAAGCCCTAAACCCCGACGAATCCAGAGAAGCACTCGGGAAAGGGAAACGGAAGGCCGAGGAAGTCGAGCCTTCGAAAAAGGCTCCAAGGGACGGGGGCACCATGAAGAAGGTACCGCCGGTTCCTCGCTTCGAAAGGTATACCCCGCTCACACAAAATGTGTCCTCCATACTCCTTGCGATCGAGGACAGAGACCTCGTTCAGTACCCCCCTCGACTGTCCAACAACACTAGCAAGAAAAGGGATCAGCGGTTCTACTGCCGCTTCCACCGAGACAACGGGCACGACACAGATCACTGCCGTGCCCTGAAAGATGAAATCGAGGCACTGATCCAGCGAGGATACCTCCGGGAGTATAAGAGAGATGACGCTCGGCCGCAAAGGGACACGAGGAACAGGAGAACCTCACCTCCTCCTCGAGCTCCCCTACAGCTCCCCAGGCAAGAGCAGGAGCTGGAAGAACCGGACGACCAACCCATACTGCACTGCGTCCACGGAGGGCCCATGGGAGGGGATTCTAACACCTCCCGTAAGGCGTTCATCCGGGACGTTAACGCCGTCCAAGGGCCTCTCACTCCTCAAATCCAACCACTCCCCGTCTCCTTCTCGGGTGACGACCTGGAGGGGGTTCGGCTCCCACACTGCGACGCTCTCGTAATCAATCTCAGCATGGCAAACTTTGATGCTCGGTGGATCCTGGTAGACAACGGGAGCTCGGTCAACATTCTGTTCCTCGATGCTTTCGAGAACCTAAAGCTCCCCCGAAGCAGACTGAAGCCGGCAGGATACACCCTGCACGGATTTTCTGGAGTACCGGTGACAATCGAGGGGATCGTCACGCTGGATGTCACGGCGGGCACGGCCCCGAATCGGAGAACCGAGTCGATGGACTTCATGGTTGTCAACATCAAGGCAGCCTATAATGCCATACTCGGCCGACCGGGCCTATGCTCCCTCCAGGCTGTTCCCTCGGCCTACCACCAAAAGATGAAGTTCCCTACCAGTACCGGGGTGGGAGTGGTCCGAGGGAACCAAGAAGCCGCTCGCTCCTGTTATATGACAGCAATAGGAAGCGGAGTGCTTCCCCTCGACGCCGTGGAAATGCAGCCCCAAAGGACACAGCCAGAGCCGGAGTCGACAGACGAGCTGGAGGATGTCTCCTTCGAGGCAGAAGATTCATCGAAACGATTTCGAATAAGTCGCTCCCTCGCGCCTCGCCTCAAGTCCGACCTCATCACCTGCATCCGGCGCAATGTCGATCTGTTTGCCTGGAAGCCCTCTGACATGCCGGGAATTTCCGAGGAACTCATCATGCATAAACTCAGCGTGATCCCCGGCTCGAAACCAGTGGTACAGAAGCGACGCAAGTTCGCGCCAGAGCGACAACAGGCGGTTAATGCAGAGGTCGATAAACTCCTTGCCGCGCGCTTCATCCAGGAGGTCAGCTACCCCGAGTGGCTGGCAAACGTCGTCATGGTGAAGAAGGCGAGCGGGAGCTGGAGGATCTGCATTGATTTCACGGATCTCAACAAGGCGTGCCCGAAGCACCCATTCCCCCTTCCCAGGATCGATGCTCTCATCGATGCGACATCGGGTCACGAGCTCCTATCCTTCATGGACGCTTTTTCAGGCTACAACCAGATCCGCATGTTCCCTCCCGACATCGCCAAGACGTCCTTCGTCATGGACCAGGGCCTCTATTGCTACAGAGTCATGCCCTTCGGGCTGAAGAACGCCGGGGCCACATACCAGAGGCTCGTCAACAGGGTCTTCAAGGAACAGATCGGGCACAATATAGAAGTGTATGTGGATGACACACTCGTCAAGAGCCGGCGGGGAGAGGATCACGTCGCCGATCTTGAGGAGGCCTTTGGGGTACTTCGGACACATAACATGAGGCTTAACCCGAGCAAATGCGCCTTCGGCGTCTCCGCGGGAAAGTTTCTCGGGTTCATTATCAGCCAAAGGGGAATCGAAGCGAACCCCGAAAAGATCCAAGCAATCCTGGACATGGCCCCTCCGAGGAACATCAAAGAAGTCCAACGGCTGACTGGGAGACTGGCGGCCATCGGCCGTTTCCTCTCCAAGTCCGGAGAGAAGTCTCTTCCCTTCTTCAAAGCCTTGCGAGGCACCGACGGGTTCGAATGGGGGGCCCAACAGCAAGAGGCCTTCGCCCAGTTAAAGGAATACCTCGCGAAACCCCCTCTTCTTAGCAAACCCGAACCGGGAGAGCCGCTCTGGCTCTACCTATCTGCCTCAGAGAAGGTGCTCAGCGCCGTTCTCGTTCGGGAGGAAGAGGGATCACAGAAGCCTGTGTACTACGTCAGCAAGGTCCTGCTCGATGCCGAGACCAGGTACTCTCGGATGGAGAAAGTAGCGTTCGCCCTGATCATGGCCTCGCGAAAGCTCCGTCCATATTTTCAATCTCATTCTGTCCAAGTGCTGACGGACCAACCCCTGAAGGCGGTACTCTACAAACCAGAAAGCTCGGGTCGACTCGTGAAATGGTCGATTGAGCTCAGCTAATATGACATTGGCTATCAGCCCAGAACAGCAATCAAGGGGCAGGCGCTCGCAGAGTTCATTACGGAGTGCACTATCTCCGAGCACCCTGCAAACACAGAGAGCGACCAGACGTGGGAAGTTTACGTCGATGGTTCCTCCTGCGAGGCAGGCAGCGGAGCAGGCATCATCCTCCGAGGCCCAGACGGTTTTCTTCTGCAGTATTGCCTTCGCCTCAACTTCCCGGCCTCTAACAACGAGGCCGAATACGAGGCAATGATCGCTGGGCTCACCCTGGCTCATCAAGCCGGTGCCAAACAGATCAGGGCTTTCAGCGACTCCCAGCTCGTGGTCAACCAGATCACCGGGGAGTACGAGGCCCGAGACGATCGCATGGTTCGTTACCGAGCTGTAGTTCAACGCCTTCTCTCGTCCTTCGACGAGTCGGCTGTTTTAAGGATCCCTCGAGAGCAGAACGTCCAGGCTGACGCTCTGTCAAAATTGGCATCCTCTTCCTTCGAAGGTCTCGACCGCACGGTCCTGATCGAGGTCATGCTAAAACCCAGTATTGACATCCCGGAGGTTCTGTGCATTGAAGATGGAGCGCCCCCCGAAGACTGGACAACTCCAATTAGGCGATTTCTCGTCAAGGGGGAGCTCCCGGAAGACCGAGCCGAAGCGAGAAGAGTCCTGTCCCGAGCGGAAAGGTTCACAATGATCGACTCAACACTCTTCAAAAGGTCCTACACAACCTCGGACGGACGGCCTTATCTCCGCTGCCTCACTCCCAGTGAAGCCGAATATGCTCTCAAAGAATTACACGAGGGGATTGGCTGGTGTCACATGGGAAGTCGTTCGCTCGCGCGAAAGGCTTTGAACCACGGGTACTACTGGCCCACCATGCTGCAGGACGCTCTAAATCTAGTCAAAAAGTGTGGCCCCTGTCAAAGATTCTCCCCCATCAAGAGGGCTCCTCAAGCAAACCTACGATCCATGGCCAGTCCAACCCCCTTTGCAATGTGGGGGATGGATCTGGTAGGCCCTTTTCCCAAGGCGACGGGGCAACGAAAGTTCCTTATAGTTGCCATCGACTACTTCACCAAATGGATCGAGGCGCAGAGCCACTAGTTACGATCACCGAGCAGCAGACTCAACAATTCTTCTGGAAACACATTATCTGTCGGTTCGGGATCCCCCAAGTGCTCGTTACGGATAACGGGACCCAGTTCGCAGGCAAGCATTTCTGCAAGTTCTGCGAAGACCTCGGTATCCAGCAATGCTTCTCCTCGGTATGCCATCCCCAGTCCAACGGACAGGCAGAGAACGCGAACCGTCAGATCCTCGATGGACTCAAGAAGCGACTCGATAATTCCTCCAAGGGGCTATGGGTCGACCAGCTGCCGAGCGTTCTCTGGGCCCATCGAACAACAAAAAGAATCCCGACAGGGGAGTCACCCTTCAACTTAACGTACGGTACTGAGGCCGTCATTCCTTTGGAAATAGGTATCCCCTCTCCCCGAATTATGGCTTATGACGAAGCAAGTAACTCCATGCAACTGCGAGCAGACCTGGACCTCATTGACGAGGTGAGGGAGAAGTCATCCATCAGGAGGAACATTTACCAGCAAAGGATCGAGAGGTTCTATAACAAGAAGGTGCGCCCAACAAACATTGCTCTCGGAGATCTTGTCCTCCGGAAACTGGCGGTTTCCAATCCCGGCCAGAAAAGGAAGTTGGCACCAAACTGGGAGGGCCCTTATAAGGTTTCAGAGGTCGTACGACCGGGTACCTATCGCCTGATCGACACCGACGGCAAGCCTGTCAAGAGGCCCTGGAATGCGGAACACTTGATCAAGTTCTTAGGAGAATAGCCTCCATGTAAAACGTAATCCTAAAAACGGCTCGTTGGGCCTTGTCTTTTGTAAAGTCCTGTAAACGGCACGTCGTGCCTAGACTTGTCTGTAACAAGCGTATATTCTGGAAATAAGCTTATGACTCCAACTCTTGTAAACAGATGAAGGACCCCTCACAAAACTCGTCGCTCGGATGAAATCGCGAGCCCAAACACGCTTCTCTTACAAGCGTGCGTCTCGTCCCTCGGATGAAATCGCGAGCCCAAACACGCTTCTCTTACAAGCCTGGGTCTCGTCCCTCGGATGAAATCGCGAGCCCAAACACGCTTCTCTTACAAGCGTGGAGCTCGTCCCTCGGATGAAATCGCGAGCCCAAGCACGCTTCTCTTACAAGCGTGCGTCTCGTCCCTCGGATGAAATCGCGAGCCCAAACACGCTTCTCTTACAAGCCTGGGTCTCGTCCCTCGGATGAAATCGCGAGCCCAAACACGCTTCTCTTACAAGCGTGCGTCTCGTCCCTCGGATGAAATCGCGAGCCCAAACACGCTTCTCTTACAAGCCTGGGTCTCGTCCCTCGGATGAAATCGCGAGCCCAAACACGCTTCTCTTACAAGCATGGAGCTCGTCCCTCGGATGAAATCGCGAGCCCAAACACGCTTCTCTCACAAGCGTCGGACTCGGCTCGGATCGCCTTTCCACGAGAACATGTGCAGGAGCTCGGCTCCGACCCCGGGCAGGGCGGGAGTCCCCTCCGGGAGCTCCACGACCTAAGCGCTCGGCGGCGGGGCTACGCTACGCCTGCAATTGTCTTTCTCACCGTTGTGGGGGCTCGGCGCCCGTCCCTCGCTCGGATGACCTCCTCGGAGGCCACCAACCGAGACTCGAGGCGACATTCGCCAGCCACTCCCACACCGTCTCTCCACGAGAACATGTGCAGGAGCTCGGCTCCGACCCCGGGCAGGGCGGGAGTCCCCTCCGGGGGCTCCACGACCTAAGCGCTCGGCGACGGGGCTACGCTACGCCTGCAATTGTCTTTCTCACCGTTGTGGTGGCTCGGCGCCCGTCCCTCGCTCGGATGACCTCCTCGGAGGCCACCAACCGAGACTCGAGGCGACATTCGCCAGCCACTCCCACACCGTCTCTCCACGAGAACATGTGCAGGAGCTCGGCTCCGACCCCGGGCAGGGCGGGAGTCCCCTCCGGGGGCTCCACGACCTAAGCGCTCGGCGGCGGGGCTACGCTACGCCTGCAATTGTCTTTCTCACCGTTGTGGGGGCTCGGCACCCGTCCCTCGCTCGGTTTGACCTCCTCGAAGGCCACCAACCGAGGCTCGAGGCGACATTCGCCAGCCACTCCCACACCGTCTCTCCACGAGAACATGTGCAGGAGCTCGGCTCCGACCCCGGGCAGGGCGGGAGTCCCCTCCGGGGGCTCCACGACCTAAGCGCTCGGCGGCGGGGCTACGCTACGCCTGCAATTGTCTTTCTCACCGTTGTGGGGGCTCGGCACCCGTCCCTCGCTCGGTTTGACCTCCTCGAAGGCCACCAACCGAGGCTCGAGGCGACATTCGCCAGCCACTCCCACACCGTCTCTCCACGAGAGCAAGCGCAGCATCTCGGCTCCGACCCCGAGCTGGGCGGGTGTCCCCTCCGGGGACACCTCGACCTAAAACGCTCGGCGGCAGAGCTACTACTCCTGCGGTTGTCTTTCTCACCGTTAGGAGGGCTCGGCGCCCGTCCCTGGGGCCTCATTTATCACGCCCGGGGGTTTGAAACGGTGGATGGCGAAACGTCACCATTAATAATGCCTAAGGCGAAACTTCGCGATTATTGACGCAGTCACACCAACTACACTCGGCACCCGATGCAATCAAGGCTCCGAAGAACAAATGATCTTATTCATTACTCATCGCTTACAACTCAATGAATGAAAACGCAAATACAATGAAGGCTCTCAACTCACTCACTCAGCCGGGAACTCGAATTCAGGGCTCCTGTGACGCTCGGCTATCCCAACCAAGGAAGACGTACCCGCCACCGAGCTCTCCGCATCATCCGGCTGTGTCACAACCGGCGAAGGAGGCGGCAACCTCCCCGGAGTAGAGTTACTTGCCTCTTCAACAAGACCGGCACCGAGGATGAGCTTCAACTGGCGAATCTCCAATTCTTTCTCTATAACGGCCTCGCGAAGAGAAGACTCGGAGGCCGACCGCCCGCTAGACGTATCCGAGACCGCCCAGTCCTTCTCAATGACCCACCAGTCCCGGTCGGCTACAATCTTTCTCAAACGAGCCACCTCTAGACTGAGCTCTCTAGACTTGTCCAAAAAGTAATTCTTGGCAGCCTCTCGGTCCCGAGCCAACTTTCGTTGGCGAGCTAGCCTCTATCAAAAAGAAAATACAAGAATCACAAAATGCAAGTGTTGTAGAGTCGGCCCAAAAAATTCTATATTTCATTTCATCTAAAAAAGATACAAAATTTGCGGTGGCCAGTCCGCCGAGGGCATTTACAACAGGGAGAGAAATAAAAACAAAAAACATCTAGTCTTGAGGGTCGAGGTGCACCTCTTCTTCGTGGTGGCCGCCGTCGTCACCATCACCCCCCGGGGTCGGAGGCAAGTCTGGCTTCCACCCGAAGCCGAGGTGGTCAACATTGCACTCCGGATAGATGTACTTGAAATGAGACTTGGCCTGCTCGTAAGCCTCGTCTTGCGCCGTCATAAGCGTATCCCCCAAGGCCGCCTCCAAGTCCGCCAGGGCCTTCTTCGCCTTCTCCTTCTCCGCCGTCTCGGCCGCGATCTTCTTCAGCAGGTCCTCTCGGTCCTGCTTGTGGATCTTGTCCAGAGACTCTATCTGCGCCTCGTGCACCACCACCATGTCCCGAGCCTCCTTGAAGTCCTCCGTCGCCTTGGTCAACTCTCGAAGGAACTTCTCCTTCTGCTTCCGCTCGTAAGTTATCTCCTTCTCCAGACACTTGTGGAAGTGCTGACCATGGAGCATCGACTGTCAAGAAAAATCAGACTTAGCAAACAATTACAAGTCTACAAACCTATTAACCGGGTGGGCTTCGGAGGACTTACCGAGAGGTTGGCTTGGGCCCAGCGCATGTAGGCCTGATCGGCCGTCTGCGCTGCCAAGGCCATTCCGTCCCGATCGGTGATGGCCTTCGAGACGAACTCCATCGACACGGGTCCGTCGAGGATGGAGTCGCCCTTCAAGATCGACCAATCAGGGGCGAAGGGCATTGTCGCCATCCTTCCCACCAACTCCGCCGCACTCGGACGTACGGGGGGAAGCTGCTGTGCCGGGGCTTCAACTGTTTTCCCCGACCCTCCCGCTGGGTCTCTAGCCGATCGCGAATGGTGGTGCTTCTTCTGCTTCTTCGGTAAAGGCTGTTCCTCGGGCACCGGGGGAGGCACGGTGGAAGGCCCTCCTGCTTGCGAAGGCTGACCAGGAGTCTTCCGCTTCTCGGCAGCGAGGCGTTCCTGCTCTTCTTTCTTCTTCTTCTCTTGTCTCGCCTTCTCTGCGGCGGCGAGTAGTATCTGCTTGGCGTGGGCCTGTTGTGTCGTCATTTCTACAACAAGACAGAAAAGGAAGGCTAAACGTTAACACGAAGGCAGAAAGATGAAAAAATGAGGAAAGAAACATACTAGGGTCGGCGGGACTCAGTCCGGCCCTCGCTAGGTGAACCTCGGTCACCCGGCGCCACGCGATGCTGTCTCCCCTGAGTAAATGATCGACCCTCCCCCACTCTTGGGCGGTTAACTCATTTCTCCTTGGGGGCTTGCGCTTCGGCTTCACGAAATTCCACTGAGTCGGGATGTCCCATTCCCCTTCGGTCTTCACAACGAAATACTTATCTCTCCAATTCTTGATCGAGTCCGGGTGGCCATGCACCACTTTCTTGTTCGGTCTCGGCGTAAAGAAGAACACGCCCTCGATATCCCCAAGCGAACCTATGCTAAAGATTGCGCGGAAGTATGAAAGCTTCGGCCTCACCCCTTTCTCTTGGCACTTCAGGATGAAGCAGATGAGATGCTTCCAAGAATTGGGGCCATACTGCATGGGGGACAGCTCGGCCCAGTTCAAGACCGTCTTCACGAAGGGGTGCAGGGGGAACCTCAGCCCCGAAATAAAAGCTTGCTCCGGAAATAAGCAGTAACCCGGAGCCAACACTGTCGTAGGTCGAATACCCGGGCTCGGTAGCAGGAGCTCGTACTCCCTCGGAATGTAGTAAGCAGCCCTGATGATATTCAGATACTCCGGTCTCAAGACGCTGGGGGTACTGTCCGCCCGAATCTTCGTCCTTGTGTTTTCTCCAGGCACGGGAGGGATCGGCTGGATGTCCTTCACATCATCGGGATACATCCTTATAGACACAGGATTCCGGAAGGTCACAGGCGGAACATCGAGGCCCGTCCTCGGTGCGTCCTCGTCAGACGATGAAGGACTTTGAGGAATGGCGAGGACTATCTTCTTCCGACGTGGCCGGGGCTTGCGCTCGGGCGACGGTGTCGACAAGGGGGGCAACGGAGGCAGATCTTCTCTGAGGCCGGCCTCCGGCGCACCAACGCCCTCCCCTTCCTCACTCTCCGTGTCGCCCTGCTCTCCTTCATCCTCCTCACCATCACCAACATCCGACTCCTCGTCCGACTCCTCGTCTTCATCATCACTATCCTCGTCCGCACCACCCTCTACCATCGGTTCCTTCCCTGGCCTCCGAACACTCAACGGTTGCACGATTAGAGCTACGTCACTATCACCCTCGGAGAAGACCTCCTCTTTAACCTGGTACTTGCCCAGAGACGATGACGTTTCCAAATCTGACTCCATCTCCGAGTGACCAGACGTAGTAGCCCCGGAACCAGACTGAGTACGCGACATTCAGAAAAAGAAGGAGAATTACTAACCTGATTCTTTGGAAGTTACGCTTCTCTGCAAAGAATCCGCCAACAGCGATCGAAATGCCTGCGCTAAAACTGGAAAATTGGGAATTATGAAACGATAAAGTGAAAAGAAATGAAGGGGGGGTGGGGGTTTTAAAGTAGACAGCGACTCCTCGATTTCCGCAAATGAGCATCTAGCCGTTAGATCTAATCTGACAAGATCAAGCGGCTAAAACAAACGTTGAAATTTGCGCCATCACATCAGCAGAAAGGGTGAAATTCCAGTACTGCCCCTCCCTACTTGCCCGGCAGGAATAACCTCCTAGCATAAAGTGTGAAGTTGCGGCCAGTCAGAGACGCTCGGATGGAAGCACGAGCCAAGCTACCTTCTCCTTCAAGGGGTGGGGCTCGACGCTCGGATGGAAGCTCGAGCCAAGCTACCTTCTCCTTTCAAGGGGTGGGGCTCGACGCTCGGATGGAAGCTCGAGCCAAGCTACCTTCTCCTTTCAAGGGGTGGGGCTCGACGCTCGGATGGAAGCTCGAGCCAAGCTACCTTCTCCTTTCAAGGGGTGGGGCTCGACGCTCGGATGGAATCTCGAGCCAAGCTACCTTCTCCTTCAAGGGGTGGGGCTCGACGCTCGGATAGAAGCTCGAGCCAAGCTACCTTCTCCTTCAAGGGGTGGGGCTCGACGCTCAGATGGAAGCTCGAGCCAAGCCACCGTCTCCTTCAAGGGGTGGGGCTCGACGCTCGGATGAAAGCTCGAGCCAAGCTACCGTCTCCTTCAAGGGGTGGGGCTCGACGCTCGGATGAAAGCTCGAGCCAAGCTACCTCCTCCTTCAAGGGGTGGGGCTCGACGCTCGGATGAAAGCTTGAGCCAAGCTACCCTCTCCTTCAACAGGTGGGGCTCGACGCTCGGATGGAAGCTCGAGCCAAGCTACCTTCTCCTTCAAGGGGTGGGGCTCGACGCTCGGATGGAAGCTCGAGCCAAGCTACCTTCTCCTTCAACAGGGCGGGCTCGACGCTCGGATGGAAGCTCGAGCCAAGCTACCTTCTCCTTCAAGGGGTGGGGCTCGACGCTCGGATGCAAGCTCGAGCCAAGCTACCTTCTCCTTCAAGGGGTGGGGCTCGACGCTCGGATGGAAGCTCGAGCCAAGCTACTTTCCCTCTCACAGGGTGGGCTCGACGTTCGGATGGAAGCTCGAGCCAAGCTACCTTCTCCTTCAACAGGTGGGGCTCGACGCTCGGATGAAAGCTCGAGCCAAGCTACCTTCTCCTTCAAGGGGTGGGGCTCGACGCTCGGATGGAATCTCGAGCCAAGCTACCTTCTCCTTCAACCGGTGGGGCTCGACGCTCGGATGGAAGCTCGAGCCAAGCTACCTTCTCCTTCAAGGGGTGGGAACTCGAGCCAAGCCACCTCTCTCAACGGGTGGGACTCTTGGCCTCGTCCGCCGACCCTCTTGGCCTCGTCCGCCGACCTTATGGGTCTCGTCCGTCGACCCCATTGGTCTCGTCCACCGACCCTGTTTGCCTCGTCCGCCGACCCCCTGAACTCGAGCCAGGCTACCTCAGCTCTCAATACGGGTTCGACGTTCGGGTGAGAATTCGAGCCAAGCCACATCTCCTTCAACATGTGGGGCTCGACGCTCGGATGGGAACTCGAGCCAAGCCACCTCTTTCAACAGGTGGGGCTCTTGGTCTCGTCCGCCGACCCTCTTGGGCTCGCCCGCCGACCCTATGGGTCTCGTCCGTCGACCCCATTGGTCTCGTCCACCGACCCTCTTGGTCTCGTCCCCCGACCCTCTTGGTCTCGTCCACCGACCCTGTTTGCCTCGTCCGCCGACCCCCTGAACTCGAGCCAGGCTACCTCAGCTCTCAATACGGGTTCGACGTTCGGGTGAGAATTCGAGACAAGCCACATCTCCTTCAACATGTGGGGCTCGACGCTCGGATGGGAACTCGAGCCAAGCCACCTCTTTCAACAGGTGGGGCTCTTGGTCTCGTCCGCCGACCCTCTTGGGCTCGCCCGCCGACCCTATGGGTCTCGTCCGTCGACCCCATTGGTCTCGTCCACCGACCCTCTTGGTCTCGTCCACCGACCCTATTGGTCTCGTCCGCCGACCCTATGGGTCTCGTCCGTCGACCCCATTGATCTCGTCCACCGACCCTCTTGGTCTCGTCCACCGACCCTATTGGTCTCGTCCGCCGACCCTATGGGTCTCGTCCGTCGACCCCATTGATCTCGTCCACCGACCCTCTTGGTCTCATCCACCGACCCTGTTTGCCTCGTCCGCCGACCCCCTGAACTCGAGCCAGGCTGCCTCAGCTCTCAATACGGGTTCGACGTTCGGGTGAGAATTCGAGCCAAGCCACATCTCCTTCAACATGTGTGGGCTCGACGCTCGGATGGGAACTCGAGCCAAGCCACCTCTTTCAACAGGTGGGGCTATTGGTCTCATCCGCCGACCCTCTTGGGTTCGCCCGCCGACCCTATGGGTCTCGTCCGTCGACCCTCTTGGTCTCGTCCACCGACCCTATGGGTCTCGTCCGTCGACCCCATTGGTCTCGTCCACCGACCCTATTGGTCTCGTCCGCCGACCCCCTGAACTCGAGCCAGACTACCCCAGCTCTCAATACGGATTCGGCGTTCGGATGAGAATTCGAGCCCCACCACTGCCTCCTTTCGCAGGTCGAGCTCGACGCTCGGATATGGATTCGAGCCATACTACCTCCTCCTTTCCCAGTACGAGCTCGGCGCTCGGATCAGAGTTCGAGTCTCATCCGTCCACTCTCCGAACTGGCCAGACGCTCGGATGACCGACCACAAGACCTCGGACGCCGTCCCAACAAAATGGCCTGGACGACCCCCCGCTCTTCCAACCAGCGAGGCAGTCGTCCGCCGATCCTCTTGGTCTCGTCCGCCGAGCCTTCCGGTCTCGTCCTCCGACCCCCCCTGAGCTCAAGCCTGGCTGCCTCACCTCTCAATGCGGGCTCGGCGCTCGGATCGAAATCCGAATCAAACCCCTCTCCTCACTCTCTTAAAACTAGCCAAGACACTCGCCCAGCCGACCTCGCGACCTCATGCAAAGACGAACCCCATCGACCGGCCTGGACGACCTCTCGCTCTTCCAACTAGCGAGTCGGTCATCCGACCCCTGGAGGGTTCGTCCACCGATCCGCATGGGTTCGTCCGCCGACCCGAAGGATCGTCTGCCGACCCGAACTCGGCCACCGACCTAGTGAGCTCGGCATTCATACTACCGACTATCCCCTCCTAAGAACTTCACCCCACGCACATCCAAACGAGGAGTCCATTCCTCCTGCCCCTGACCCTCTTCGGGGAACAACAGACCCTACTTCTTACCCTGACGTCTGCCCTTCCCCCGAGGACCAGGAATCACCCCCGCACTGCTGGATCACCCAACCCTGCGGGAGTGAGGGGCTTGTGATATGGGTCAGGAATAAAGCGTGGCTCACCCTGAGCCACCAGATCTCCTCAGGATACGCGTCCTTCCTGATCCTCCAGATCAGCCACGTCAGCACCGGAAAACCGCCCGGAGATCTGCCACGTCAGCCCGGAAACCACTCCGGCGCCTGCCACGTCAGCCCTATACCGCCCGACTTTCCACCGCTTCAGCCAATCGGGTAACCGGGTCCGGCCCAGCCCCAAACGGGTCTAGACCCGATTGGAAACTCCTATAAATACCAGGCCCTCTCCTTTCTGAAAAAGGTAATCAATCTTTTCTCTTCTAAACCCTAGTTACTGTTGCTCTTATCTAAAAGTAACTGACTAGATCGTCGGAGGGTCTGCCACCGGGACCAACCCCGGTGTTTCGAGACCGTCTGCAGGTACACCAGACCTCGGATCCGAGCCACCTGATCCGAGCCCAGACATCCACCTCACTCCAGCCTGTCGCAGGTATCGCTCGGACAGCCGAGGGTCGCCTCTGAAGAAGCTTTCTCCAATATAAATCGAGTAAGAACTCACACCTGGTGCATCCACACGTCTACCAGAAACAAACCGCATCAAATTCTTTTAAATTTATAGGAAAATGGTGATTGAAATTAATATGAAACAAAGATAAAAATTAAAAGGAAAAATGTTATTTCACGTACAATGATTTTTTATATATTTCTAATAGAATAATGCCTTTTTATGTAAAAGGAATCCCCCTGATTAGGAAAATTTAAAAATAAAAATTAATAAGATAGGAATGCTTGTGCCTCCAACCTTTATACATGGCCTAAAAATACAAAATTTCAGTTCCGCCTTATAATAAGAAAAAAAATCACACCCACTCATCAAACAGCCTCATTATCTGAAACACCAAACCGGCAATCAAGTCAGATTGGGTAAACCGAACACTGTACTGGTGCACAAAAGCAGGCTGCCATTGCTGCTCCAAGCTGGCCCTGTAAACTACCATTGCTGCTCAAAAGCAAGCTGGCCCAGTAAACTACCCTGGTTTTTGAAATCCCTTATCATAGCGGGTCCAACAGAACGGGCCGGGTTCATGGACGAGCCCGTTAGTGAACTCGCTGCGAGAACGCACGCACCCCACCGCCATCGGCCTTGGGATGGCATCCGGATCGGATCAGCCTGCGACCCGCCTGTTGGCTGTTTTAGTTCAAAACCCAAGATTCCCTCTTTTTCTTTAGTCCCACATCGGTGGGAATGACCACCATATAAGTGTATATAATGCAAACCACTCTTTATCCCATTGTAGTCTAGTGTGGTGTGGAGAGAACCCGTGGGCCACACGCGCGCGCCGCCGCCGCAGGTTCGGTTCGGTTCGGTGCGCGTAGTGGGCACGGGTGTGCGCGCCCGCATCTGCGGACACGAACGCCGATCCGAAATTGCCCTTCGGGTTCGGGTTGAGATCCAAAATTTATTTTTGTTGTTTATTTCTTTTCCTTTGACCAATTCTTCCTGAACGTTGGATCAGTTTTCTCAGATCCGAACAAGATGTCTTTTTTTTCACCCAACGTTCACACGTTCTTGTATTTATAAATTCCAAACTCCTATTCTTCTCCAACTACTGAAAAATATTGCATCCGATCCACACAAAGAATTCTTCTTCCTTGCTGCTTTCGCAAACTGCAAGCACAGTAACAATTCCTTCGCTGTTTCCGCTCCTTTTCTTTTTTACCGTCGTTCTGGGCAAGGCTAAGTTCGGGTCATCTCTCGACGTTGTGTGCGACAACGAGACGCCGGTGATACCGGGGGTTTTACCACTAGGAGCATCTGCGAAGCGTCTGCACATAAGACCGCGGATCAACTCTTAGGGCAGTGCGTATCGCGCGACTTTCCCATAGGCCGGTAAATCCGTTTTTATTTCTTTTGTTTCGACAGATTAACAAGATTACAGACAATTTTTATACAACAATCTAAGAGTTGACACGTATTGTTAATCTGATTAGTTTATCATATATTGTTAACTAAGAACAGCCATCTTGTTAATCTGATTAGTTTAGCATAAATTGTTAATTAGCAACAGCCATATTGTTAATCTGACTAGTTTACCATATCTTGTTAATTAAGAATAGTCGTATTGTTAATCTGATTAATTAAGAATAGTCGTATTGTTGATCTGATTAATTAAGAACAGCCGTATTGTTAATCTTATTAATTTATCATATCTTGTTAATTAAGAACAGCCTGATTGTTAATCAGATTAAATTAGTATTTATTGGTAATTAGCACATACATACTGTCAATCTAGTTAGTTACCACATTTAAACAAAATTGCCTTTTGTTAATCTGTCAATTAAGCATATACATATTGATTAACTGATTAATTAGCACATATAAACATAATTGCTTATTGGTAATCTGTTAATTTAGTACATTCTGTTAATTTACTTCATTATTAAATATTGTAAGGGCTAAGTAAATAAATAAATTATTAGTGAAATCCGAAGCTTTAATACTATCTTCGTTAATCACAATTTCGAGACAGATAATTAAATTTTGTTGCATCACTATAGATTCCCACACTGTAGAATATCTATAGCTTTAAAATCCTTACATTATTAATTTATTGTTAAATCACAAAATTTGTTGGCACGAATTTGTGTTGCTAGATTCACTTTAATATTCTCAAAGTCTTAGAATACTTCTTGCTGTACATTTGTTTTATTAACTTGCAATTTGCTAGTATAATTAAGTGTCTTGTTATATTGTGAATAGCATTACCACCTACATAACAATATCAAGACTATTATTAGCTGTGGTGCTAGATATTTCTTAGTATCCTTTAAACATTTAGATAAAGGAATAGTTATTGATTTTGCAAATTCCTTAAAAGAAATCTAAAGGTCTTAAAAGGAAAGATAAATTTGGGAACAAGCCTAAAGGGTCCTTCTGTCAACCTGGTGTAAACAGCCCTAAGCGACACGGTATTTAAGCGTCTTCGGACCACCGCTAGCTGGGAACCGACTCCTACAGCTAACCCAAGTTAATCAGAACTTGATAGACTAAAGATTTGTTTAGGTTGATTAGCAAGATCATTAAACTATTGTCTAGAACTCGCGACACCTTTATTGAGTAGCTACAGTATTATTTCTGCAGCCTCTAGACTGTTATACTATTAAATCATGACCGGGAAAGAAGAGACTGCTTCAGCAAAGCCAGCCAAGTTTGATGGCACCCACTTCAAAAGGTGGCAGAGTCAGATGAAATTCTGGCTCACCACCTTAGGACTCCTTTCAGCAATTGATGGATCCACACCCAACACAACTGAGTCTGACAAATTTGAGTCCACCAAAGAAGTTTCTGAATCCACTTTTTCATCTCAAACTCCTAAGGAATCCACTAGTTCCCAAAAACCAAAAACCCCTAAGGAAATAGACTTCCACTGTTTTCATCGAATTCTAAGCGCCTTATCTGACTCCCTTTATGATATATTCTTTGAATATAAAAATGCTAAAGAACTCTGGGACGCTCTAGCCGACGAATATGGGTGTGATGATGTTGGAATTGAAAGGTTCAATTCTTCAGCTTTCAATAGGTATTTCATGGTAGATAACAAACCTATGAATGACCAAATCCATGAATTCCAAGAATATGTGAGGCATATTCAAGCAAAAGGTACAACCTTTTCTACTGAATATAAGATAGCTTGCCTAATAGATAAACTCCCTCCTTCTTGGTCTGATGTCAAGAAGGAACTCACTCATACTCAAGGTGAGCTGACCTTTGCCCAAGTCCTAAAGAAGATTAGAACAGAAGAACAACTTAGGCTTAGGTCAAACCCTAAAAATGAGTCTAAAGCAAAGGTAAACCTTGTAGTGTCAACCCAAGGCAAATCCAAACCTAATAATCCTCACAAACCTAAGAAAACCTCCTTCAAGAAAAAGAACTTTCAGCCTCATCACCAGAATCACCAAAACCACCAAAACCGCCAACACCAGCAAAACCACAGGACTAGAAACTTCGGTCAGACTCAGGACCAACAAAAGTTTTGTTTGGTGTGTGGAAGAACAAATCATCTATCCTTCAATTGCTTTCATAGGAAGAAGGAACCAATGAAGACTCCTTATAAGGGAAAAGGCTCTACCAAACCAGAAGCCAACATGATTCTAAATGGATCTTCTAGTTCCTTCAGGTCTGTGACTTACCAACCTTCTGTTAATATTTCTTACCATTCTGATGACTGGTGGTTGGATTCTGGAGCTAATGTTCATGTTTCATTTGATCGCTCCTGTTTTTCAAACTATCAGGAATCATGTGGAGGAGGCATAACCCTAGGAGATGGATCAACGGCACAGATTGTAGGAAGAAGAAGAATAGACCTGAAGATGACATCAGGGAAAAATCTAGCTCTTCATGATGTACTTCATGTGCCGTCAGTTAGGAGAAACTTAGTTAGTGGTTCCCTTCTTGTAACGTCAGGTTTCAAAATTGTAATGGAAGCAAATAAAATTGTATTTTCTAAGAATGAATCTTTTATTGGGAAAGGATATGTAAAGGATGGTCTTTTCATTCTCAGCACTATAAATAAAATATCTGATCCTTCTCCTGTTGTTTCAAATATAGAATCTTCCAATGTTTGGCATGGTAGACTAGGTCATGTGAATCTGGGTTCTCTTAGAATGATGATGAACTTAGATCTTATTCCCAAGTCTCCTGTAGATAATAAACACAAATGTGAAATTTGTGTTCAAGCCAAACATTCTAGACAGCCTTTCAAATCTATAGAGAGGAACTCTGATCCTCTAGAACTTGTTCATAGTGATGTTTGTGACTCAAATAGGGTTTTGACCCAGGCGGTAGGAAATACTTTGTCACTTTTATAGATGACTTTTCTAAGTATTGCTATACCTACCTTCTCAAAACCAAAGATGAAGTTCTAGATAGATTTAAGGTTTTCAAATCCGAAGCCGAGAACCAATTAGAGAAAAAGATTAAGATCCTTAGATCTGATCATGGCGGAGAGTATACCTCAAACGAAATGACTAACTTCTGTAAAGAACACGGAATAATTCATGAGGTGACTGCTCCTTACTCACCACAGTCTAACGGAGTTGCTGAAAGAAAGAATCGAACTCTGTTAGACATGGTGAATGCCATGCTTCTCAGCTCAGGAGCTCCTGATAACTTGTGGGGAGAAGCCTTATTGACAGCCTGTTACATCCTAAACAGGATCCCTAGTAAGACAAAGGATAAGACTCCCTATGAATTATGGAAAGGTAGAACTCCTAGAATCCATTACCTTAAGGTCTGGGGATGTCTAGCAAAAGTAGGAATCCCTGAACCTAAAAAGAGAAAGATTGGACCTAAGACTGTAGATGCTGTATTCATAGGTTATGCCCTAGATAGCAATGCCAATAGATTTTTAGTGACTCATTCTGAAGTAAATGAAATATCTAATAATACCATCATAGAAGCTAGAGATGCAGTTTACTTTGAGAATATATTCCCTTCTAAAGATAGAATTTCTTCCAACCCCTCCAATCATTCCCTGCCTCCTTCTACCAGTTCCCATTCTCAACCTTCTAGCTCTCAACCTGATCAAGACTCAGAACCTAGAAGGAGCAAAAGAGGTAGGATTGAAAGAAATTTAGGAGAAGATTTCTTCACTTATTTGATAGAGGGTGATCCCTCAACTTACGAAGAAGCAATATCTTCTCCTGATGCACCTTTCTGGAAAGAAGCCATCAACAATGAGTACAACTCCATTATGGAGAACAGTACTTGGCATTTAGCAGACCTGCCTTTAGGTAGTAAACCCATAGGCTGCAAGTGGATCTTTAAAAAGAAACTTAGAGCTGACGGTTCAATAGAAAAATACAAAGCTAGATTAGTAGCCAAAGGTTTCACCCAGAAAAAGGGATTAGATTATTTTGACACCTACTCTTCTGTAGCTAGGATTGCCTCTATTAGAACTCTTCTAGCTTTAGCCTCCATTCATGACTTGATAATTCATCAAATGGATGTAAAGACAGTCTTTTTGAATGGAGACCTAGAGGAAGAAATCTACATGGAGCAACCTGAAGGTTTTATTGCTAAGGGTCAAGAAAAGAAAGTTTGCAGGTTAGTAAAATCTCTTTATGGCCTAAAGCAAGCTCCCAAGCAATGGCACAGCAAATTTGATAAAGTGATTTTAGAATATGGCTTCTTACCAAATGAGTATGATAAATGTATATACTCTAAAAACATTGATGGAAGTTGTGTCATTATATGCTTATATGTAGATGATATCCTTATTTTAGGATCAACACTTGAGTTAATAAATAACACTAAAGATTATTTATCTAGCATGTTTGATATGAAAGATCTAGGAGTAGCTAACCTGATTCTAGGAATGCAAGTATCCAAATCCAATGAGGGTTATACTCTCTCCTTAGTACATTCTATTGAGAAAATGCTAAGGAAATTTGAGTAGTACTTTGATAAGACACCTGCTCGTACTCCTTTTGACAGTAGTATCATTCTCAAGAAGAATGAAGGTTCACCTGTAGAACAACATAGATACTCTCAAATGATAGGTTCTCTTATGTATATATCAAATAGAACTAGACCTGATATTGCATTTGCTGTTGGGAGACTTAGTAGATATACTAGTAACCCAAACCGGTCACATTGGTCAGCATTAGAAAGAGTATTTAGATATCTTAAGGGTACTATAGATTACAAACTTCATTATTCTAGACACCCTGATATCATAGAAGGTTACTCAGATGCAAACTGGGTAACTGACTCACATGATGTGAAATCCACAACTGGATATGTCTTCACTTTAGGAAGTGCTGCAATCTCCTGGGGTTCATGTAAACAAACCATCATAGCTAGAAGTACTATGGATTCTGAAATGATAGCTTTGGATACTACTTGTACAGAAGCTGAATGGCTAAGAAATTTGATTATGCATATACCTGTTACTAATATTCCTGTTCCTCCTATTTCCATAAACTGTGATAATAAATCTGTTATAAAACTACTAAAGCATGATTCTGTGAATGCTAAGATGAACAGGCACTTGCAGCTGCGCTTCAAGTCAATCAAGAGCCTATTAGGCAAATATGTGGTTCCTGACTATATAAAGTCAGAAAAGAACATTGCAGACCACTTAACAAAGGGTCTGTCTAGGACGTTGATCCTAGAATCATCGAGGGGGATGGGGTTAAGCCCATAAGTAAGTCACCAGCAGTGGCAACCCAACCGATTCTGACTGGAGATCCCAAGAAGCCGGTTCAATGGGTAGAAACAAGCTGGACTTCGGTGACTATTATGGAACACTGACTCAGAGATTAAATTCTCATAAATTAATGCTCAGGTGGCTGTACGAGGTTGTACAATGATATCCCATCCCTATGGTGACAGTGTTCCTGTGTGATCTGGTTAGGATGAGTTCTAAACTCTTAATAGGTCCAAACATTATTATGTAGGGTTGACTCCGATCACCAACCCTTTGAGGACTTACCTATATGAGAGGTCATGAAGGCCGCGACTATGGGACAGGGCAATCCCAGACAACTCTCATGAATATGGAAAAGTGCGCATGGCCATTCAAAAGCGCCACCCGATAGACCCAAGAACCTCTAGCGTACTATGTGTGCTATTTTCTGAATCTGAATCAAGAAGTCTGATTCAAGGCGTAGTCCATCAAGCACTTCTTCAGACAAAGACAATAGTCACTACGTGAGATTCAAGGCTGTAGTCCATCTCATCTATGCATAGTATACTCTTGCCCAGAACTTCTATATCATTACCCTTTTGTTATCACTGCCTTTGAATCTTGGTTTGGGGGGGGGGGGGGGCCCCAATTGTTGGCTGTTTTAGTTCAAAACCCAAGATTCCCTCTTTTTCTTTAGTCCCACATCGGTGGGAATGACCACCATGTGAGTGTATATAATGCAAACCACTCTTTATCCCATTGTAGTCTAGTGTGGTGTGGAGAGAACCCGTGGGCCACACGCGTGCGCCGCCGCCGCCGCCCGGCCCGGTTCGGTTCGGCGCGCGTAGTGGGCACGGGTGTGCGCGCCCGCATCTGCGGACACGAATGCCGATCCGAAATTGCTCTTTGGGTTCGGGTTGAGATCCAAAACTTATTTTTGCTATTTATTTCTTTTCCTTTGACCAATTCTTCCTGAACGTTGGATCAGTTTTCTCATATCCGAAAAAGATGTCTTCTTTTTCACCCAACGTTCACACGTTCTTGTATATATAAATTCCAAACTCCTATTCTTCTCCAACTACTGAAAAATATTGCATCCGATCCACACAAAGAATTCTTCTTCCTTGCTGCTTTCGCAAACCACAAGCACAGCAACAATTCCTTCGCTGTTTCACAATTCCTTCGCTGTTTCCGCTCCTTTTCTTTTTTACCGTCGTTCTGGGCAAGGCTAAGTTCGGGTCATCTCTCGACGTTGTGTGTGACAACGAGATGCCGGTGATACCGGGGGTTTTACCACTAGGAGCATCTGCGAAGCGTCTGCACATAAGACCGCGGATCAACTCTTAGGGCAGTGCATATCGCGCGACTTCCCCATAAGTCGGTAAATCCGTTTTTATTTCTTTTGTTTCGACAGATTAACAAGATTACAGACAATTTTTATACAACTGCAACCCGCCCAATTCGACCCGACTCACCTTGGCCCGGTTCGGGTTTGGGTCGGACCCGTTATCCCAACCGGGTCAACTTAGGTCTGAAAAATCCCAATATCAACCCGCTCAACCCGGCCTGTCAATCCGCAAACCCGTTCAAACCCGCCCAAAATCCGACCCGTGACTCGCAGGTTTGTGGATTCAACCAATTTGAATTTTTTTAAAAATATTTTTTTGTGTGCCAAATATACGTGTATATATATATATATATATATATATATATATATATATATATATATATATATGTATACATATATTGAAAAATATATGTATATATATAGGTATATATGCATATAGATATACTCTAAAATTTATCAAAAATTTAGAAAAATGAGTGTGGACATCAAAATTAATTTATTACTATTCACTACTGAATTAGACAACCCCACCTTAGCTATTTATTGCCAACTCCACATCCTCACATCTCTTATCTCACCAATGTGGGACTATAAAATTTCAAAGTTTAAAATTCAAATATATTTAGTCCCACATTGGTGAGATGAGAGAAGTGAGAAGATAGAGTTCGTTATAAATAGCTAGGGTGGGGCGAACTTATTAAGTAGTGTGATATAAATAGCTAGTGAGCAATTAATTTTGTTGCTCACACACATTTAATATTTAATATAAAATGTACAAATTTTTATTTTTTGAAGTTTAAAAAAAATTTTAAAACATTTTAAATAGCCGGGCCAACCCGCGACCCGACCCGGGTTGGACCCAAATGGGTTCACGGGTTGGGCGAGTCAACATTTGGCAAAGTCAATCCGGCCCGGCCCAGCCCGGTTAACATTCGGACACAACCCGAACCTGTCCTACTCGGGTTGACCCGTTTGCCAACCCTACATCGGCCCAAACAACAGAGAAATGTGGGACCCACTTTTTCAAGGATCAAATGCCACGTAGACCGGGTAGACCAGTGAGAACATAATCACGCTTTCCAGTGTCATTTCCAATGCAATCCTATTGGTAGGGGACGCCTGAAAAGGGGTAGTTAGAGCACATGTAGTCGTTCTTTATATTTCAAAAATTCGAAAAATATGGAGAACGAGATGCTATAATCGTTCTTTATATTTTCAAATTTTAAGAAAAATTGAACAGTAGCTGACCATATTTGAGAGAAGATATAGAAAATTCTCAAATATAGGAATTGCAAGACCATCTTACATCCGTTGTAAAAAAATTATCTCATACGCAAAATCATCTTGCGTATAAAGAATTTTTAAAAAATGTACGAAAAATTTAAATAATAATAATAATAATAAATAAACAGGTCAGACGCAAGATGTTCTTGCGTCCGATCAATTTTTTTTTATTTAAATGTGCCGGACCAAAATCATTTTGTGCATGACTTAAAAAAAAAACAGACGACCGGGAATTTTTACAAAAAATGAAAAAAAAGAAGGGGGGGATTCACCCTTTTGTATTTTTAATTTTTATAGAATAGATCCTATAGAATTATTTATGCATATATATTAATTTCAGATTGAGTTGATTATTTGATCATGGGATGAGATGGAATGGACCTATAGGAATTATTATGATGTGTTCATGCGTGCAATTTCTTTTTATATAAATGTTTTGGATTCAATTTTCTAATAAAAAAAACCAACTGCTAAGAATCAAAATTAAAACGATCATCCACCGCTAGACCAAATTTTGTGTTTCAATAACTACAAACTCAACTCAAAATTGATATTTCTAAAAGCCAAATATAAAAATTTTGAGTCTAACGACTAAAGATGCTCAAAGGTACTTCACTGTGTTATGAAAACAACCAAAATTTAGCCTGAAAATTCTGAATATTTGCAGTAAAAATGCAACAACGTACTCCCATTTTAAAAAATAATGGAAATCATATCAGGGAACAAATTGGCCAATGGTTAACATGTGGATTTAGAGAATGCTAGTGCGCACAACCATTTACTCTGCAATGGATTAGGAGCCCTATTGAGCTGTGGGGGAAATTTTGGAAAACAGTTAATGAAGAAAGCAATTGGAGATAATAATTACTAATTTACATGGAAGAGGGAAACGCAAAAAAAATAAAAAAAACCAGTCATCAACAATTACATTGAAATGAGTTACATAATTGATGGTGATCAATTGTTCCCGACAATTACATTGAGATGAATTTGTTGGAGGTGTCATGACTGAGAGAAATCTCATCACAATTCTTGTTGAAAATTTTTGTCAAACACCGGTGATTGAGTTGAATTGATAAGAGCAATGAAGATGACGAGGTAGATAAGACGAATCAATCAAACAACCATATAAATAGATTTATCAATCCAATACAAACACACGAGGATTTATTTCGATTACCTTTCGATTAATCCGGAGGAAAATAGGGAGATATAATATTCAAGTAAAGAAGTACAAGGAGTTGCAGATTTGCTCAATACAAAAAATTATACTCACTCAACATTAATTTTCTAGTGCTTTTCGTGGTAGTAATTTTGTAGTTATGTTCAGTTTCTCACTTTGTGTAGTGTGTTTCTTTCCCCCTATTTCCCCTTTTCTAGTGATTGTGTGTGAATCTATACTTGGAAATAAGAGTTTGATAGTGATCATACCTTTCAATATATACTTGGAAAATAACAGGAACAGGAAGGAGTACATGATCATGTCAACAACTTCGATAATTTAAATTATCTACTGCAATAACTCAAGAGTTAATGTTGTGTAATTTGTAAATAAACCAACTTAACTAATTTAATCTTAACTAAACATTTTCAAATGAGAGTTATAGTAACCATTTATTTATAATTAATTATGTCCATAATATATTCAAAAGTTAAATTTATTTACGATATAATTATTTACGAAAATATTATTCAAATTTTTTTTTTTGATGCAACGGATAGAGCCTTACGGTTCCAGTCTCAAAAATATATTGCAATAAATAAAGAATAGAGTACAGAGACCCATTTCACAAGGAGTAAAATAAGAGCTAAGTACAAACAGTAGGAAACAACAAAGTATAGAACCCACACTACACATAATAAAAGCTCAGACCGATGATAGGACCAAAACAAAGCAACACAGTCCGCCTCCAAATAATCAAAGAAAGGAGCAGCCTACAACTCCAACGCCCACCAAAGCACAGGCACAGAAAAAGACCGCTGAAGAAGGACCGGAAGCCAATCCCACAACAGACCATCACCGTCACAACACCAGGCCATAGCACCAGACCACAACACAGGCCATGCCAGCCAACGAGAAAAGAACAGTGCAAGCCAAAAAAGGGCTGCCATGGCCGCAACACCATGCCTCAACAAAAGGCCAACACGGTCGACGAGAAGAGGAAAGAGCAAGTCAAATATCCAAAATGTTATTCATATAAAATAATTATTAATGGTATTGGTGATGAGTAATGCTTTAGCCACTACCAATTTCACTACCATTTTTTTCACTATCTTAGGTGGCATACTCCTATTGAAGAGTTCTCGCACCTACTCTATCATCCCCTACCTATTGGAGTATGCCATCTAAGGTAGTGAAGAGAAATGTAGTGAAATTGGTAGTGGCTCTAGCATTACTCATTGGTGATAATTCGTAAAAAGGAAGGGGCGAATTGCACATATAAATTACTGGTAATAGTAATTCGTCTTTGTATCTCAAATTTGTCACAATTCAAGCAGAAAAAACTGGTGACTACTAGGTACTAACTATTAAGCATCCCGAGTTCCGGACTTTGTGTGGAAAGAAAATATGAGTAATTACGTAGAGATTTGAAATCTCCAAGTGAAAAGCTTGAATTTTTCGTGGGGTTGGATCACCTTTCAAGTGGGCTTAATTTGTCTTTAACGCCAACCAAATGAAAAGATCCGATCTAGCTGCATGGGCCTCAAGCATCTTTAACTTTTAAAAGTTTTATAATTTGTTCCTTTTAGAATCTATAAGAGCTAAGGCGATGCTTTGTCTGGGTCGTATCACTCAGGCTGTGGGTTTAGTGGTTTATGTTTTGTTCTTTTCTTCTGCCTCTGATCTGGTTCGAGCTTCTTTTTGTAGTGACCACGACCTTCATGTTGGTTGTTTCGGTCTGTTTTGTTTTGTATCAGCCGACCCAGGCACTATTTTGTCAAGGCTAGCTTTGAATGTTTAGTTCTTCTCTAATCATGGTTGCTTTCTTTTCTTTACTGGATGGTCTGCCTAGCTTTACTGATTTCACGCACTATTTTGTAGTGTGGATTTGATGTGTAATGTTTTATCTGTTCTTTGTTGTTTTGTTGCTGGTGTGAGATTGCTCCGTTGCTCTGAGCTTGTTATTTTGTTATTTGGGCAACCGCCGAAGCTAGTCTAGCTCAGTGGGCTCAGCTCCCTTCTTTAAAGGATCCTCTTTGGGGTCTTGATGTGGGTTTCATAGCTGCTCAGGGGTGTTGCGCCCAGCTGCTAGCTTGGTAGATCGCCAGGTTCGTTTTCATCGTTCGGTGCCTATCATATTTCGAGCCGAGCTGCGCCTGCTAGCCTGTCTTCAGGCCTCCCGGAGACCCCGTTTGTCGCCCTTGGAGCGCCGAGCTTTGCTTCCCCCATCTCTTGACTGTGGCAACGCTTTGCCGGCTCATTTTGTCCGTTTATTTTCTCCTGCTGTTTGTTTGTTTGTTGTTTGTTGTTTTTTGTTAGCGTCTTCGTGCGCAGCCAGGCATTGGTTTTACGCCTTGTAAAACTCTTACTTGTGTTGCTGTTTTGTGTTGTTTGTATTGTGTTGTACATACCTTGATTATTTATATATTTTTTGATCAGGCTGGAGTCTTCGGACTCTATCCGTTTACATAAAAAAAAAAGAATCTATAAGATGCGATGAGATGAGTGTTAATAATGCAATCAAATAGCTTTGACTATTCATCATCAAAGTGTGTAGGTAACACGTTAGTAGGCTAATCACTTAGCCTACTCGAGTAGAATAGTAGGAATTTTTTCCCAAAATGCCCCATTTTTGCAAAGTTTTTCCCAAACCGCCCTACTTTTTTTTTTAATTCCCAAAGCACCCCACTCGGTCTCTCAAAGACCGAGTCTAGTGCAAATAGACTCGGTCTTTGAAAGACCGAGTCTTGCGCTTTGAAAAATCAAAGAGCAAGACTCGGTCTTTCAAAGACCGAGTCTATTTGCACTAGACTCGGTCTTTGAGAGACCGAGTCTTCACTCTGCGTTTTTATAACCGCAGATCCCCTTTCTTTCTTCTTCTTCTTCACTTTCGATTCTTATTTCTTTTCGCTCTTTCCCTCAACGAATCCCTCGCAATCCCTACTTTTCCGTTCGATTACTCTCTTAATCGAATGTTGAACTTCCCAAAACCAATTACTCTTTAATTCATTTTCGATTTTACAAAATCCTCTTCCCCAAAATCGATTCTTTCTCTAAACCCTAAACCCCGAATACCCATAATTGGAAGATTTCGGTTGTAGGATCTTGCTCTTCTCGCCAATTTCGTCTTCGTGTTCGGATTCTCCTACTTGTTAGGTATATTTCTGAAGCTTTTCGTAAGCAAAATTTGTGTTAGTGTTGATGCTATTGTGAAGTTCATTAGTTGAATTTGATTTGTTGTTGACAAAGTAGATTAATTTATTGATGTTATTTTCACTGTTAATTTTGCTTAGCATTGATGTTCCAAATGAAAGAGTTAGTGTTGATGCTTAGCATTAGTTGAATTGATGTTCAAAAAGAAATAGTGAGCACTTCCTGATATTTGAACTATCAGTATGTGCCACACAGGGCTAAGGTCTTTTTACAAAAACAAAAAAAAAAGGTATATACCAGACTGATACTTAATTGGAGGCCAACAAGGAAAAGTATTCAGACACACAAGGCATTTGGTAAGACTGATACTCCAAATAATATGTTCCTGCTCCTTTTAAAATTGAAACAATGATTCAAAATAAAATAAAACCCTTATAAGACAAGTGACCCAAGGAAGTTGAAGGTATATCTTCACCAGTGCGAAGAAATTTAGAGTTTCAATGATGATGGTGATGGATGCATTGGGTGTGTTAATTCTGTCGGAAAAAACTGAAATATTATGGTGTTTATAATGATATAAGCATAATATTATATGGAAAGACTTTGACGATGATTGTATATGTTGAAGAAATAGTTGAGTTATTTTTAGTATTAATACCCAAATTTTGTTGAGTTATTGATTTTCAAAAAGAAAGAGTTGAAAGAGTTGAAGTTGGAATGAATAGAATTCTGTTGAAAGAGTTGAAAGAAATATGGAGTTGAAAGAGTTCAATTTTGTATAGAATTTTGTTGAAATAGTTGATAGAGTTATTGAAACCTTGTTGAATAGAATTTTGTTGTTGAATCAATTTTGTATAGAATTCCATATAGTATGTGTTGAATCTAGTTTTTTAGAATTTTATAGAGTCTAGGTTATGTATAGAATTTGTTGAATTTGTTATACTCTAGTTTTTTGCTAAAATTAGAGAATGAACGGCTTTGTTATATATAATTTGTTTTTATATCTAGCTTTTGTGTAGTTAATAACATTTTTGTTGAACTTGTAGGATTTGTACTCTATTGTAAATGGCACGCACAAGGGATAACATGGAGGTAGGAGAAAGTAGTAGACCTCCACGTAATCGCGGTGGCCGTGATCGTGGTCGTGGTCGTGGACGTGGTCGTGCTTCTACCGATGCTACTAATGTAAGTAATTAAATGTTGATTCTAATAGAATTGTATTATATTTCGGTCTACTGATGTAATTGTTATTGTTATGTAGGTTGAATTCAATCCAAATGAGGCGGGCCCTTCGTCGTCATACATCCCTCCTGTAGGCCCCGGACCACTCGACCCTTCACTTCTCACTCTCCAGCCGATGCATCGATCGCAGTATGTTTGGAACGGCGAGGCTACGGAGTGCCGTTTTAGGACTGGGCATCCGCTACCTGTGCACCCACGCATACACGAGATGCTTAGAGATTGTGGGTTCTACGGTATTTCCATGATGACATCCATCAAGTGCGATCGTCCACTTCTCGAAGCACTGCTTGAACGATGGAGGCCCGAGACACACTCATTTCACCTGCCAGTCGGGGAGATGACGGTGACTTTACAAGACGTTGCTATACTAACCGGGCTTCCAATCGATGGAGAGGCAGTGACAGGATCGATGGACTTCGATCCCGTGTATCTCGTGGAGGAGTTCCTAGGGGTTGAAGTGGAAGCTGGCGCGATAAATGGGAAATTTATCCGCCTAAAGTGGTTGAAGGATACGTTCAAAGATAGATTGAATGACGCTTCAACTGCAGCGGAGGTGGAGTGCTACTTTAGGGCATATGTTCTAACGCTATTCGGCACGGTCCTGTTTCCAAACTCGACCGGGAATACCGTAGCACTGATGTTCTTGCCCCTAATCGCCGATATAGGTAGGATCGGCCGTTTCAGTTGGGGCAGTGCAATTCTATCGGCACTGTATCGGAGTCTGTGTCTGTGCAGTATAGGTTCGAACCAGATGAATGGACCCCTAATTCTACTGCAGATATGGAGTTGGGAACGGATTCACGTAGGTCGGCCCGTAGTACGGATCCAGTCCCAACATTGGAGAGTTCTTCCTGAAGATATAGACATGCTACCTCCGATTGGTGTGTATTGGACAGGAAAACTGACATGGACGGCCAACCCCAACAGGTGCTTGACATACTACCGCGATGAGTTGGACAGGTTGGCCGCCGACTGTGTGGTGTGGACCCCGTACACAGAGGAGCGATTGATTCGACTGCCACCTATCTGTACGTTCAGGCATAATTTGTGGCTCACGAAAGCACCTCTAATCAACTTTGGGGTTGTTGAGTTCTACTACCCCGATAGGGTCTTACGGTAGTTTGGTCTGCACCAGGGGATTCCAGTTACCGTGCCATTCAATGCCGAGATGCATAACATCACTGGAATGGGCCGTACACCGGGACACAACTGGGCCACTTGCTTCTTCGAATACGTTCAGAGATGGAACATTAACCGTTTCGAAGAAATCATCGTTGACACCCTACCTTTTGACCTCTCCTTGCATGGTGTATACTTGTCTTGGTACGAGAGAGTCACTAGACGGTTCATTTCCCCACCGTTGCAGGCTCCTGCCGGAGTCATTGTACCGATACGTCGACCAGGGACCGAACCAGTAGATGAGCATTCGGTGAGGTTGCCGATGTACCAACCAAAGGGATCCGCTATTCGTGGCTTTGTAAGTTTTAATGTTTCGTTTTAAATTTTCAAAATTTATATATCAATATGTTTTTATATATTTATGTGCATCTAATTCAACCTTTCATGTTTCTCAGTTGACCCAGACTTGGTCCCTTGCCAAGAAATGTGCTCATATGCTAAATAGCAACATCGCCGATCAGACGAAGGTTACTGTACGGGAGATGTTATCGTGTTGCCGTGCACAAGCTGATCTTGTGGGGGAGGGCGCAACATTAGATGCGATACTTAGGACCCCCACACATCGAACCGGCGGTCGTACCGGTCAACGACGAAAGAGAACTGTTCATAGGCCGCCACCTCAACCTCGAAGTGATTCGGAACACGAACAAGAAGCAGACCCTGATATTGAAGCACAAGGTGATGAAGAACAGCTCGTTGGGGATGAGATTGAAGAAGAGCCGGAGATCCCGTTGTCTGCACTGACACAGGAAACTCCCCATCGTCGTAGACGACACAGAAGACCCCCAGTTTACTTCACACCGGACCCTTGATGTAATATTTTTAATTATTTTGATTTTGTAGTTTTTTTAATGTAGTATTTTCAATGTAGTATTCTTAATGTAGTATTTTTTAATGTAGTTTTTTTTAATGTAGTTTTTTTATTTTTTTAACTTGGTTGCTGATCTTGTAGCTGTGTTGATGTAGTATTTTTGAAATGTTCTTCTGTTTGAGATGAAGTTATTAAAATTGTTGATGTGGTTGAGATTGTTGGAGTGGTGATATTGGTAGTTGATGAAGTTATTAAAATTGCTCAGTTTTGGGAATTAGTTGGAGTGGTGATATTGGTAGTCGGAGTGGTGATTTTGTTGGAGTGTTGATATTGGTGTGGTGTGGCTTTATTTTGTGATTAAGATTGTTTATTGTGAAGTTGGAGTGATGATATTGGAGTGGTGCTTTTTGTGTTGATTTATGAAGTTCAGATGTTTATTTGTGAAGTTGAAGATTGTTTCTTGTGTTTATTTCTGAAGTTCAGATGTGTTGATTTATGAAGTTTGGATGTTGAGTTTGGATGTGTTGATTTATGAAGTTTGGATGTTGAGTTTGGATGCGTTGAGTTTGGATGTTGAGTTTGGATGCGTTGAGTTTGGATGTTGAGTGTGGATGTTGAGTTTGGATGTTGAGTGTGGATGTTGAGTTTGGATGTTGAGTTCAGATGTGTAGATTTGTGAGTTTGGATGTGTGAAATTTGTGAAAGAAGCATATGGCTGATACAAAAAAAATTACACAGCCTTAAGGGTCGGTCTTCCAAAGACCGAGCATAATATTATTAGACTCGGTCTTTGGAAGACCGAGTCTTGAAGCTGATAGCAAAGTTTTGCAATCAGCTTCAAGACTCGGTCTTCCAAAGACCGAGTCTAGTAATATTGAGCTCGGTCTTTGGAAGACCGACTGTTGACTATCTCTCACTTCCAGAAACAAGCGAGCCTCTGTAAGTGATTGAACACAACAGTCGGTCTTCCAAAGACCGAGCTCAATATTACTAGACTCGGTCTTTGGAAGACCGAGTCTTGAAGCTGATTGCAAAACTTTGCTATCAGCTTCAAGACTCGGTCTTCCAAAGACCGAGTCTAGTAAAACTGAGCTCGGTCTTTGGAAGACCGACTGTTGACTATCTCTCACTTCCAGAAACAAGCGAGCCTCTGTAAGTGATTGAACACAACAGTCGGTCTTCCAAAGACCGAGCTCAATATTACTAGACTCGGTCTTTGGAAGACCGAGTCTTGAAGCTGATTGCAAAACTTTGCTATCAGCTTCAAGACTCGATCTTCCAAAGACCGAGTCTAGTAATATTAAGCTCGGTCTTTGGAAGACCGACCCTTAAGGCTGTGTAATTTTTTTTGTATCAGCCATATGCTTCTTTCACAAATTTCACAAGCTTCTTTCAAACAAGCTTCAGAAGCTTCTTTCAAACAGCCATATGAACACATCCAACTTCACAAAGAAACTCAACATACACCCACACCACATCCAACTTCACAAAAAAACTCAACAAAAAGCCACAAATAAACATCGCAACTTGAACTTCTCAACAACAATCTTCACAAACAAACACATCCACGCTTGTAAGAAGCACAAACAAACAAGAACATCTTCACACACAAACAACTATCTTCACAAACAACTATCTTCGCAACAACAGTGCTCAGTTCGAAATAAATATTACAAACACAATAGGAAGCACAAATTCAAATTTTAATTGTTTTGTGATGCTCTGTTAGTACATCGACGCTTGTTGTGTCCTTCCAAGCCGCATCTTGAACATTTCATTCTTGTACCCCTACTAGAACTATCTCTCACATCCATATCGTTGCGTATTCTCGTGGATTTAGGCCGGCCTTTCCGTGAACGTCGCAAACTAGAATCTGGTACAAGTCGTGGACCGTCGATAGTAGGCCAATATGCTTCATCTAGAATAGGACTGAACACAGGAGCCCAAGTTTGTGCTAATGACGTGATAAGGTAAAATTTATCAACATAAGGCTTGTGATCGATTGCACGATAAGCACAGGCTGCTAATACATGAGAACAGGGAATATGATATAGATGAAACTTCATACATGTGCATGTTTTCGTACCCAAATTCACGGTGTGCAAGTTCCCACCCTTCCGTTCTCCATTTACCATGCGTATACCAGTTTTGACGGAAAAAATTCCAGGCTGATGATGAAACATTGTAACCACATGTTGATTTGCTCTTTCACGGCGAATATCAATTAAATCTTGTACTCGTTTAGCAAAAATTTTCCCTTCACATAATAGCTTATTAGCTTCCTGTCGACGAGTAGTAAAGTAAGAGTTGAGACGTAAAAAAATCGTCTCAACAATTGCAGTTACTGGTAAACTACGGACTCCTTTCAGTACTGAATTGAAGCATTCTGACAGGTTCGTAGTCATCATTCCATATCGTCGACCTTCATCTGCATAAAGTGCCCATTTCTGAACCGGTTTCTCTTTCAACCAGTTAGCCGCCTCGACATTGACGGTTTCAAGTTCGGCGAGTTTGGCCATGAACTTTTTGGGTTGGTGTTGACAAGCTATACTTTTGGCCTTCTTGCGCAATGCTTTGCTACCAAATTTACTAAAAAAATTTGTGGCAAAATGACGCATGCAATAACGATGAAATCCATTCGGTTCGTTCCAAGCACCGTTTTGCAAATCCATAGCAGACAATATACCAGCATGACGATCCGAGATAACACACAACTCAGTGCGATCGGTGACATAATGCCGGACGCAAGTCATAAACCAAGTCCACGTGTTTATACTCTCTCCATCAACCAATGCAAATGCAAAAGGAAATAAGCAACCATTCGCATCCGGGGAAACAGCAATTAGCAAACAACCCTTGTACTTACCGTACAAGTGAGTTCCATCTACACTAATAACCGGTCTGCAAGACTTGAAACCTTCAATCGAAGGACCAAATGCCCAAAATACTCCCTTGAATGTTTCCTCGCTGGGGCTAGACTCAAATTTGTCCCAGTGGACAACGGTACCTGGATTTGCTGCTTGAATTGCTGTTAGTAGAAAAGGCAACTTCGTGTATGCT